>CM043118.1:71263756-71296256 GCA_023701765.1 Hylyphantes graminicola | reverse complement strand
ATAATACTATTTTTAAGGAGAAGGAATTTTAAGGAGGGAGTTCAGAGTTCTCGCCATTGTTGTCGAGCCATCCATATCCTCTTCGACATAATGACGATGTATGTTCCAACCAACCAACCAGAATATTTACAAAAGAGCAACAGAATTGATAATACTATTTTTAAGGAGAATTAATTTTAAGGAGAGAGTTCGGAGTTCTCGCCATTATTGTCGAGCCATCCATATCCTCTTCGACATAATGACGATGTATGTTCCAACCAACCAACCAGAATATTTCAAAAGAGCCACACAATTGATAATACTATTTTTAAGGAGAAGGAATTTTAAGGAGAGAGTTCAGAGTTCTCGCCATTATTGTCGAGCCATCCATATCCTCTTCGACATAATGACGATGTATGTTCCAACCAACCAACCAGAATATTTCAAAAGTGCCACAGAATTGATAATACTATTTTTAAGGAGAAGGAATTACAAGGAGAGAGTTCAGAGTTCTCGCCATTATTGTCGAGCCATCCATATCCTCTTCGACATAATGACGATGTATGTTCCAACCAACCAACCAGAATATTTACAAAAGAGCAACAGAATTGATAATGCTATTTTTAAGGAGCAGGAATTTTAAGGAGAGAGTTCAGAGTTTTTCGCCATTATTGTCGAGCCATCCATATCCTCTTCGACATAATGACGATGTATGTTCCAACCAACCAACCAGAATATTTACAAAAAAAACAACAGAGTTGATAATGCTATTTTTAAGGAGAAGGAATTTTAAGGAGAGAGTTCAGAGTTTTCGAAATTATTATCGAGCCATCCATATCCTCTTCGACATAATGACGATGTATGTTCCAACCAACCAACCAACCAACCAACCAGAATATTTACAAAAGAGCAACAGAGTTGATAATGCTATTTTTAAGGAGCAGGAATTTTAAGGAGAGAGTTCAGAGTTTTCGCCATTATTGTCGAGCCATCCGTATCCTCTTCGACATAATGACGATGTATGTTCCAACCAACCAACCAGAATATTTCAAAAGTGCCACAGAATTGATAATACTATTTTTAAGGAGAAGGAATTTTAAGGAGAGAGTTCAGAGTTCTCGCCATTATTGTCGAGCCATCCATATCCTCTTCGACATAATGACGATGTATGTTCCAACCAACCAACCAGTTTATTTCAAAAGTGCCACAGAATTGATAATACTATTTTTAAGGAGCAGGAATTTTAAGGAGAGAGTTCAGAGTTTTCACCATTATTGTCGAGCCATCCATATCCTCTTCGACATAATGACGATGTATGTTCCAACCAACCAACCAGCATATTTCAAAAGAGCCACAGAATTGATAATACTATTTTTAAGGAGCAGGAATTTTAAGGAGAGAGTTCAGAGTTTTCGCCATTATTGTCGAGCCATCCGTATCCTCTTCGACATAATGACGATGTATGTTCCAACCAACCAAACAGAATATTTCAAAAGTGCCACAGAATTGATAATACTATTTTTAAGGAGAAGGAATTTTAAGGAGAGAGTTCAGAGTTCTCGCCATTATTGTCGAGCCATCCGTATCCTCTTCGACATAATGACGATGTATGTTCCAACCAACCAACCAGAATATTTCAAAAGTGCCACAGAATTGATAATACTATTTTTAAGGAGAAGGAATTTTAAGGAGAGAGTTCAGAGTTCTCGCCATTATTGTCGAGCCATCCATATCCTCTTCGACATAATGACGATGTATGTTCCAACCAACCAACCAGTTTATTTCAAAAGTGCCACAGAATTGATAATACTATTTTTAAGGAGCAGGAATTTTAAGGAGAGAGTTCAGAGTTTTCACCATTATTGTCGAGCCATCCATATCCTCTTCGACATAATGACGATGTATGTTCCAACCAACCAACCAGAATATTTACAAAAGAGCAACAGAATTGATAATACTATTTTTAAGGAGAAGGAATTTTAAGGAGAGAGTTCAGAGTTCTCGCCATTATTGTCGAGCCATCCATATCCTCTTCGACATAATGACGATGTATGTTCCAACCAACCAACTAGAATATTTACAAAAGAGCAACAGAGTTGATAATGCTATTTTTAAGGAGAAGGAATTTTAAGGAGAGAGTTCAGAGATCTCGCCAATATTGTCGAACCATCCATATCCTCTTCGACATAATGACGATGTATGTTCCAATTAACCAACCAGAATATTTACAAAAGAGCAACAGAATTGATAATACTATTTTTAAGGAGAAGCAATTTTAAGGAGAGAGTTCAGAGTTCTCGCCATTATTGTCGAGCCATCCATATCCTCTTCGACATAATGACGATGTATGTTCCAACCAACCAACCAACCAACCAACCAGAATATTTCAATAGTGCCACAGAATTGATAATACTATTTTTAAGGAGAAGGAATTTTAAGGAGATAGTTCATAGTTCTCGCCATTATTGTCGAGCCATCCATATCCTCTTCGACATAATGACGATGTATGTTCCAACCAAATAACCAGAATATTTCAAAAGAGCAATAGAATTGATAATACTATTTTTATTTAATCACGCGTCTAACAATTTTGGCTCTTCTTTTGAAAAAACATTTTCTATTTCGTTTCCACACAGACCCAAGGGGTAGAAATAGCCCTGTGCGCTTTTTTTAAGGTGCTTTCGCCCGGAGCCCTAATGCACCGTCTGCCGAGATAAAGAAACTTCGAGTGGATGACTACAGATTTGCAAAATTGTAAGGAGAGAAATCAGAGTTGGAGCCATAGTCGCTAAACCATCCAATCCACTTCAGCTATATGGCTATGATTGATGACCACAGATTTGCAAAATTTTATGGAGAGAATTCAGAAATCGAGCCATAATCGCTGAACCATCTGAACCATTTCAGCTATATGGCTATGTAAATAACAACCAACCAGTATATATACAAACGGATCAACTCGAATTAGTATTAGAAACAAGGCTATCCCTGCTCCTTCATGCTAGTAAAAAATAAATTCATATTTACTATTTCTCGAATATATCAAGCATTCAGTGGTCGAAGAAAGAAACACTGACATTTAATATGATGTCACAGCTAGTGTTCAAAATTCAAGGTCGCTTTACGCATATCGCAAATGAGATTTGTCAATCGGAGTCAAGCGATTCTTAAATCGCTAAACTCCGGCGATAAATAAAACACAATACTCCGATAAACGTAAAAACTGGAAGCTCCTGCGATGGTAAAATGTACTTCAGGAATTTTGGAACTCCTGTGATTCTATAGACGCTCAACTACTGCAATCTTACGAGTTTGGGAATAAATTACATGAACAGTAATAATTTCATGATTTTTTTTCTTTTTTCGTCTTTTCTGGTTATTTGGTCTTAGAACGGCTCGCATCAATTTTTGGGGGTCAGGGTGGAGCGATAGGTCCTGGCGCTCTATCTTCGTCGCTGGGCATCGTTATCGCCCCTTCGACCCGGGGCGGTCTGTTTAAATTACTACTAACTCACAATAAATAATAAACGCAAAACTTATTTATAAATAAATTTTCTTCTTTCTTTTTCTCTGCTTTTCGGTCTTATTGCGGCTCGTGTCAAACGTTTGGGGGTCAGGGTGGAGCGATAGGTCCTGGCGCTCTATCTTCGTCGCTGGGCATCGTTATCGCCTCTTCGACCCGGGGCGGTCTGTTTAAATTACTACTAACTCACAATAAATAATAAACGCAAAACTTATTTATAAAGAAATTTTCTTCTTTCTTTTTCTCTGCTTTTCGGTCTTATTGCGGCTCCTGTCAAACGTTGGGGGTCAGGGTGGAGCGATAGGTCCTGGCGCTCTATCTTCGTCGCTGGGCATCGTTATTGCCTCTTCGACCCGGGGTGGTCTGTTTAAATTACTACTAACTCACAATAAATAATAAACGCAAAACTTATTTATAAAGAAATTTTCTTCTTTCTTTTCTCTGCTTTTCGGTCTTATTGCGGCTCGTGTCAAACGTTTGGGGGTCAGGGTGGAGCGATAGGTCCTGGCGCTCTATCTTCGTCGCTGGGCATCGATATCGCCTCTTCGACCCGGGGCGGTCTGTTTAAATTACTACTAACTCACAATAAATAATAAACGCAAAACTTATTTATAAAGAAATTTTCTTCTTTCTTTTTCTCTGCTTTTCGGTCTTATTGCGGCTCGTGTCAAACGTTTGGGGGTCAGGGTGGAGCGATAGGTCCTGGCGCTCTATCTTCGTCGCTGAGCTTCGATATCGCCTCTTCGACCCGGGGCGGTCTGTTTAAATTACTACAAACTCACAATAAATAATAAACGCAAAACTTATTTATAAAGAAATTTTCTTCTTTCTTTTTCTCTGCTTTTCGGTCTTATTGCGGCTCGTGTCAAACGTTTGGGGGTCAGGGTGGAGCGATAGGTCCTGGCGCTCTATCTTCGTCGCTGGGCATCGTTATTGCCTCTTCGACCCGGGGTGGTCTGTTTAAATTACTACTAACTCACAATAAATAATAAACGCAAAACTTATTTATAAAGAAATTTTCTTCTTTCTTTTTCTCTGCTTTTCGGTCTTATTGCGGCTCGTGTCAAACGTTTGGGGGTCAGGGTGGAGCGATAGGTCCTGGCGCTCTATCTTCGTCGCTGAGCTTCGATATCGCCTCTTCGACCCGGGGCGGTCTGTTTAAATTACTACTAACTCACAATAAATAATAAACGCAAAACTTATTTATCAAGAAATTTTCTTCTTTCTTTTTCTCTGCTTTTCGGTCTTATTGCGGCTCGTGTCAAACGTTTGGGGGTCAGGGTGGAGCGATAGGTCCTGGCGCTCTATCTTCGTCGCTGAGCTTCGATATCGCCTCTTCGACCCGGGGCGGTCTGTTTAAATTACTACTAACTCACAATAAATAATAAACGCAAAACTTATTTATCAAGAAATTTTCTTCTTTCTTTTTCTCTGCTTTTCGGTCTTATTGCGGCTCGTGTCAAACGTTTGGGGGTCAGGGTGGAGCGATAGGTCCTGGCGCTCTATCTTCGTCGCTGAGCTTCGATATCGCCTCTTCGACCCGGGGCGGTCTGTTTAAATTACTACAAACTCACAATAAATAATAAACGCAAAACTTATTTATAAAGAAATTTTCTTCTTTCTTTTTCTCTGCTTTTCGGTCTTATTGCGGCTCGTGTCAAACGTTTGGGGGTCAGGGTGGAGCGATAGGTCCTGGCGCTCTATCTTCGTCGCTGGGCATCGTTATTGCCTCTTCGACCCGGGATGGTCTGTTTAAATTACTACTAACTCACAATAAATAATAAACGCAAAACTTATTTATAAAGAAATTTTCTTCTTTCTTTTTCTCTGCTTTTCGGTCTTATTGCGGCTCGTGTCAAACTTTTGGGGGTCAGGGTGGAGCGATAGGTCCTGGCGCTCTATCTTCGTCGCTGGGCTTCGATATCGCCTCTTCGACCCGGGGCGGTCTGTTTAAATTACTACTAACTCACAATAAATAATAAACGCAAAACTTATTTATAAAGAAATTTTCTTCTATCTTTTTCTCTGCTTTTCGGTCTTATTGCGGCTCGTGTCAAACTTTTGGGGGTCAGGGTGGAGCGATAGGTCCTGGCGCTCTATCTTCGTCGCTGGGCTTCGATATCGCCACTTCGACCCGGGGCGGTCTGTTTAATTTACTACTAACTCACAATAAATAATAAACGCAAAACTTATTTATAAAGAAATTTTCTTCTTTCTTTTTCTCTGCTATTCGGTCTTATTGTGGCTCGTGTCAAACTTTTGGGGGTCAGGGTGGAGCGATAGGTCCTGGCGCTCTATCTTCGTCGCTGGACATCGATAGCGCCTCTTCGACCCGGGGCGGTCTGTTTAAATTACTACTAACTCACAATAAATAATAAACGTAAAACTTATTTATAAAGAAATTTTCTTCTTTCTTTTTCTCTGCTTTTCGGTCTTATTGCGGTTCGTGTCAAACTTTTGGGGTTCAGGGTGGAGCGATAGGTCCTGGCGCTCTATCTTCGTCGCTGGGCATCGATATCGCCTCTTCGACCCGGGGCGTTCTGTTTAAATTACTACTAACTCACAATAAATAATAAACGCAAAACTTATTTATAAAGAAATTTTCTTCTTTCTTTTTCTCTGCTTTTCGGTCTTATTGTGGCTCGTGTCAAACTTTTGGGGGTCAGGGTGGAGCGATAGGTCCTGGCGCTCTATCTTCGTCGCTGGGCATCGATATCGCCTCTTCGACCCGGGGCGGTCTGTTTAATTTACTACTAACTCACAATAAATAATAAACGCAAAACTTATTTATAAAGAAATTTTCTTCTTTCTTTTTCTCTGCTTTTCGGTCTTATTGCGGTTCGTGACAAACTTTTGGGGGTCAGGGTGGAGCGATAGGTCCTGGCGCTCTATCTTCTTCGCTGGGCATCGTTATCGCCTCTTCGACCCGGGGCGGTCTGTTTAAATTACTACTAACTCACAATAAATAATAAACGCAAAACTTATTTATAAAGAAATTTTCTTCTTTCTTTTTCTCTGCTATTCGGTCTTATTGTGGCTCGTGTCAAACTTTTGGGGGTCAGGGTGGAGCGATAGGTCCTGGCGCTCTATCTTCGTCGCTGGGCTTCGATATCGCCACTTCGACCCGGGGCGGTCTGTTTAATTTACTACTAACTCACAATAAATAATAAACGCAAAACTTATTTATAAAGAAATTTTCTTCTTTCTTTTTCTCTGCTTTTCGGTCTTATTGCGGCTCGTGTCAAACTTTTGGGGGTCAGGGTGGGGCGATAGGTCCTGGCGCTCTATCTTCGTCGCTGGGCATCGATATCGCCTCTTCGACCCGGGGCGGTCTGTTTAAATTACTACTAACTCACAATAAATAATAAACGCAAAACTTATTTATAAAGAAATTTTCTTCTTTCTTTTTCTCTGCTTTTCGGTCTTATTGCGGCTCGTGTCCAACTTTTGGGGGTCAGGGTGGAGCGATAGGTCCTGGCGCTCTATCTTAATAGCTGGGCTTCGATATCGCCACTTCGACCCGGGGTGGTCTGTTTAATTTACTACTAACTCACAATAAATAATAAACGCAAAACTTATTTATAAAGAAATTTTCTTCTTTCTTTTTCTCTGCTTTTCGGTCTTATTGCGGCTCGTGTCAAACTTTTGGGGGTCAGGGTGGAGCGATAGGTCCTGGAGCTCTATCTTCGTCGCTGGGCATCAATATCGCCTCTTCGACCCGGGGCGGTCTGTTTAAATTACTACTAACTCACAATAAATAATAAACGCAAAACTTATTTATAAAGAAATTTTCTTCTTTCTTTTTCTCTGCTTTTCGGTCTTATTGCGGCTCGTGTCAAACTTTTGGGGGTCAGGGTGGAGCGATAGGTCCTGGCGCTCTATCTTCGTCGCTGGGCTTCGATATCGCCTCTTCGACCCGGGGCGGTCTGTTTAAATTACTACTAACTCACAATAAATAATAAACGCAAAACTTATTCATGAAGAAATTTTCTTCTTTCTTTTTCTCTGCTTTTCGGTCTTATTGCGGCTCGTGTCAAACTTTTGGGGGTCAGGGTGGAGCGATAGGTCCTGGCGCTCTATCTTCGTCGCTGGGCTTCGATATCGCCTCTTCGACCCGGGGCGGTCTGTTTAATTACTACTAACTCACAATAAATAATAAACGCAAAACTTATTTATAAAGAAATTTTCTTCTTTCTTTTTCTCTGCTTTTCGGTCTTATTGCGGCTCGTGTCAAACTTTTGGGGGTCAGGGTGGAGCGATAGGTCCTGGCGCTCTATCTTCGTCGCTGGGCTTCGATATCGCCTCTTCGACCCGGGGCGGTCTGTTTGAATAACTACTAACTCACAATAAATAATAAACGCAAAACTTATTTATAAAGAAATTTTCTTCTTTCTTTTTCTCTGCTTTTCGGTCTTATTGCGGCTCGTGTCAAACTTTTGGGGGTCAGGGTGGAGCGATAGGTCCTGGCGCTCTATCTTCGTCGCTGGGCTTCGATATCGCCTCTTCGACCCGGGGCGGTCTGTTTGAATAACTACTAACTCACAATAAATAATAAACGCAAAACTTATTTATAAAGAAATTTTCTTCTTTCTTTTTCTCATTTTTTCGGTCTTATTGCGGCTCGTGTCAAACTTTTGGGGGTCAGGGTAGAGCGATAGGTCCTGGCGCTCTATCTTCGTCGCTGGGCTTCGATATCGCCTCTTCGACCCGGGGCGGTCTGTTTAAATAACTACTAACTCACAATAAATAATAAACGCAAAACTTATTTATAAAGAAATTTTCTTCTTTCTTTTTCTCTGCTTTTCGGTCTTATTGCGGCTCGTGTCAAACTTTTGGGGGTCAGGGTGGAGCGATAGGTCCTGGCGCTCTATCTTCGTCGCTGGGCTTCGATATCGCCTCTTCGACCCGGGGCGGGTGTTTAAATAACTACTAACTCACAATAAATAATAAACGCAAAACTTATTTATAAAGAAATTTTCTTCTTTCTTTTTCTCTGCTTTTCGGTCTTATTGCGGCTCGTGTCAAACTCTTGGGGGTCAGGGTGGAGCGATAGGTCCTGGCGCTCTATCTTCGTCGCTGGGCTTCGATATCGCCTCTTCGACCCGGGGCGGTCTGTTTAAATAACTACTAACTCACAATAAATAATAAACGCAAAACTTATTTATAAAGAAATTTTCTTCTTTCTTTTTCTCTGCTTTTCGGTCTTATTGCGGCTCGTGTCAAACTTTTGGGGGTCAGGGTGGAGCGATAGGTCCTGGCGCTCTATCTTCGTCGCTGGACTTCGATATCGCCTCTTCGACCCGGGGCGGTCTGTTTAAATAACTACTAACTCACAATAAATAATAAACGCAAAACTTATTTAAAAACTTAAAGAAATTTTCTTCTTTCTTTTTCTCTGCTTTTCGGTCTTATTGCGGCTCGTGTCAAACTTTTGGGGATCAGGGTGGAGCGATAGGTCCTGGCGCTCTATCTTCGTCGCTGGGCTTCGATATCGCCTCTTCGACCCGGGGCGGTCTGTTTAAATAACTACTAACTCACAATAAATAATAAACGCAAAACTTATTTATAAAGAAATTTTCTTCTTTCTTTTTCTCTGCTTTTCGGTCTTATTGCGGCTCGTGTCAAACTTTTGGGGGTCAGGGTGGAGCGATAGGTCCTGGCGCTCTATCTTCGTCGCTGGGCTTCGATATCGCCTCTTCGACCCGGGGCGGTCTGTTTAAATAACTACTAACTCACAATAAATAATTAACGCAAAACTTATTTATAAAGAAATTTTCTTCTTTCTTTTTCTCTGCTTTTCGGTCTTATTGCGGCTCGTGTCAAACTTTTGGGGGTCAGGGTGGAGCGATAGGTCCTGGCGCTCTATCTTCGTCGCTGGGCTTCGATATCGCCTCTTCGACCCGGGGCGGTCTGTTTAAATAACTACTAACTCACAATAAATAATAAACGCAAAACTTATTTATAAAGAAATTTTCTTCTTTCTTTTTCTCTGCTTTTCGGTCTTATTGCGGCTCGTGTCAAACTTTTGGGGGTCAGGGTGGAGCGATAGGTCCTGGCGCTCTATCTTCGTCGCTGGACTTCGATATCGCCTCTTCGACCCGGGGCGGTCTGTTTAAATAACTACTAACTCACAATAAATAATAAACGCAAAACTTATTGATAAAGAAATTTTCTTCTTTCTTTTTCTCTGCTTTTCGGTCTTATTGCGGCTCGTGTCAAACTTTTGGGGGTCAGGGTGGAGCGATAGGTCCTGGCGCTCTATCTTCGTCGCTGGGCATCAATATCGCCTCTTCGACCCGAGGCGGTCTGTTTAATTTACTACTAACTCACAATAAATAATAAACGCAAAACTTATTTATAAAGAAATTTTCTTCTTTCATTTTCTCTGCTTTTCGGTCTTATTGCGGCTCGTGTCAAACTTTTGGTGGTCAGGGTGGAGCGATGGGTCCTGGCGCTCTATCTTCGTCACTGGGCTTCGATATCGCCACTTCGACCCGGGGCGGTCTGTTTAATTTACTACTAACTCACATTAAATAATAAACGCAAAACTTATTTATAAAGAAATTTTCTTCTTTCTTTTTCTCTGCTTTTCGGTCTTATTGCGGCTCGTGTCCAACTTTTGGGGGTCAGGGTGGAGCGATAGGTCCTGGCGCTCTATCTTCGTCGCTGGGCATCAATATCGCCTCTTCGACCCGGGGCGGTCTGTTTAATTTACTACTAACTCACAATAAACAATAAACGCAAAACTTATTTATAAAGAAATTTTCTTCTTTCTTTTTCTCTGCTTTTCGGTCTTATTGCGGCTCGTGTCAAACTTTTGGGGATCAGGGTGGAGCGATAGGTCCTGGCGCTCTATCTTCGTCGCTGGGCATCAATATCGCCTCTTCGACCCGGGGCGGTCTGTTTAATTTACTACTAACTCACAATAAACAATAAATGCAAAACTTATTTATAAAGAAATTTTCTTCTTTCTTTTTCTCTGCTTTTCGGTCTTATTGCGGCTCGTGTCAAACTTTTGGGGGTCAGGGTGGAGCGATAGGTCCTGGCGCTCTATCTTCGTCGCTGGGCATCGATATCGCCTCTTCGACCCGGGGCGGTCTGTTTAAATTACTACTAACTCACAATAAATAATAAACGCAAAACTTATTTATAAAGAAATTTTCTTCTTTCTTTTTCTCTGCTTTTCGGTCTTATTGCGGCTCGTGTCCAACTTTTGGGGGTCAGGGTGGAGCGATAGGTCCTGGCGCTCTATCTTAATAGCTGGGCTTCGATATCGCCACTTCGACCCGGGGTGGTCTGTTTAATTTACTACTAACTCACAATAAATAATAAACGCAAAACTTATTTATAAAGAAATTTTCTTCTTTCTTTTTCTCTGCTTTTCGGTCTTATTGCGGCTCGTGTCAAACTTTTGGGGGTCAGGGTGGAGCGATAGGTCCTGGAGCTCTATCTTCGTCGCTGGGCATCAATATCGCCTCTTCGACCCGGGGCGGTCTGTTTAAATTACTACTAACTCACAATAAATAATAAACGCAAAACTTATTTATAAAGAAATTTTCTTCTTTCTTTTTCTCTGCTTTTCGGTCTTATTGCGGCTCGTGTCAAACTTTTGGGGGTCAGGGTGGAGCGATAGGTCCTGGCGCTCTATCTTCGTCGCTGGGCTTCGATATCGCCTCTTCGACCCGGGGCGGTCTGTTTAAATTACTACTAACTCACAATAAATAATAAACGCAAAACTTATTCATGAAGAAATTTTCTTCTTTCTTTTTCTCTGCTTTTCGGTCTTATTGCGGCTCGTCTCAAACTCTTGGGGGTCAGGGTGGAGCGATAGGTCCTGGCGCTCTATCTTCGTCGCTGGGCTTCGATATCGCCTCTTCGACCCGGGGAGGTCTGTTTAAATAACTACTAACTCACAATAAATAATAAACGCAAAACTTATTTATAAAGAAATTTTCTTCTTTCTTTTTCTCTGCTTTTCGGTCTTATTGCGGCTCGTGTCAAACTTTTGGGGGTCAGGGTGGAGCGCTAGGTCCTGGCGCTCTATCTTCGTCGCTGGACTTCGATATCGCCTCTTCGACCCGGGGAGGTCTGTTTAAATAACTACTAACTCACAATAAATAATAAACGCAAAACTTATTTAAAAACTTAAAGAAATTTTCTTCTTTCTTTTTCTCTGCTTTTCGGTCTTATTGCGGCTCGTGTCAAACTTTTGGGGATCAGGGTGGAGCGATAGGTCCTGGCGCTCTATCTTCGTCGCTGGGCTTCGATATCGCCTCTTCGACCCGGGGCGGTCTGTTTAAATAACTACTAACTCACAATAAATAATAAACGCAAAACTTATTTATAAAGAAATTTTCTTCTTTCTTTTTCTCTGCTTTTCGGTCTTATTGCGGCTCGTGTCAAACTTTTGGGGGTCAGGGTGGAGCGATAGGTCCTGGCGCTCTATCTTCGTCGCTGGGCTTCGATATCGCCTCTTCGACCCGGGGCGGTCTGTTTAAATAACTACTAACTCACAATAAATAATTAACGCAAAACTTATTTATAAAGAAATTTTCTTCTTTCTTTTTCTCTGCTTTTCGGTCTTATTGCGGCTCGTGTCAAACTTTTGGGGGTCAGGGTGGAGCGATAGGTCCTGGCGCTCTATCTTCGTCGCTGGGCTTCGATATCGCCTCTTCGACCCGGGGCGGTCTGTTTAAATAACTACTAACTCACAATAAATAATAAACGCAAAACTTATTTATAAAGAAATTTTCTTCTTTCTTTTTCTCTGCTTTTCGGTCTTATTGCGGCTCGTGTCAAACTTTTGGGGGTCAGGGTGGAGCGATAGGTCCTGGCGCTCTATCTTCGTCGCTGGACTTCGATATCGCCTCTTCGACCCGGGGCGGTCTGTTTAAATAACTACTAACTCACAATAAATAATAAACGCAAAACTTATTGATAAAGAAATTTTCTTCTTTCTTTTTCTCTGCTTTTCGGTCTTATTGCGGCTCGTGTCAAACTTTTGGGGGTCAGGGTGGAGCGATAGGTCCTGGCGCTCTATCTTCGTCGCTGGGCATCAATATCGCCTCTTCGACCCGAGGCGGTCTGTTTAATTTACTACTAACTCACAATAAATAATAAACGCAAAACTTATTTATAAAGAAATTTTCTTCTTTCATTTTCTCTGCTTTTCGGTCTTATTGCGGCTCGTGTCAAACTTTTGGTCAGGGTGGAGCGATGGGTCCTGGCGCTCTATCTTCGTCACTGGGCTTCGATATCGCCACTTCGACCCGGGGCGGTCTGTTTAAATTTACTACTAACTCACATTAAATAATAAACGCAAAACTTATTTATAAAGAAATTTTCTTCTTTCTTTTTCTCTGCTTTTCGGTCTTATTGCGGCTCGTGTCCAACTTTTGGGGGTCAGGGTGGAGCGATAGGTCCTGGCGCTCTATCTTCGTCGCTGGGCATCAATATCGCCTCTTCGACCCGGGGCGGTCTGTTTAATTTACTACTAACTCACAATAAACAATAAACGCAAAACTTATTTATAAAGAAATTTTCTTCTTTCTTTTTCTCTGCTTTTCGGTCTTATTGCGGCTCGTGTCAAACTTTTGGGGATCAGGGTGGAGCGATAGGTCCTGGCGCTCTATCTTCGTCGCTGGGCATCAATATCGCCTCTTCGACCCGGGGCGGTCTGTTTAATTTACTACTAACTCACAATAAACAATAAATGCAAAACTTATTTATAAAGAAATTTTCTTCTTTCTTTTTCTCTGCTTTTCGGTCTTATTGCGGCTCGTGTCAAACTTTTGGGGGTCAGGGTGGAGCGATAGGTCCTGGCGCTCTATCTTCGTCGCTGGGCATCGATATCGCCTCTTCGACCCGGGGCGGTCTGTTTAAATTACTACTAACTCACAATAAATAATAAACGCAAAACTTATTTATAAAGAAATTTTCTTCTTTCTTTTTCTCTGCTTTTCGGTCTTATTGCGGCTCGTGTCCAACTTTTGGGGGTCAGGGTGGAGCGATAGGTCCTGGCGCTCTATCTTAATAGCTGGGCTTCGATATCGCCACTTCGACCCGGGGTGGTCTGTTTAATTTACTACTAACTCACAATAAATAATAAACGCAAAACTTATTTATAAAAAATTTTCTTCTTTCTTTTTCTCTGCTTTTCGGTCTTATTGCGGCTCGTGTCAAACTTTTGGGGGTCAGGGTGGAGCGATAGGTCCTGGAGCTCTATCTTCGTCGCTGGGCATCAATATCGCCTCTTCGACCCGGGGCGGTCTGTTTAAATTACTACTAACTCACAATAAATAATAAACGCAAAACTTATTTATAAAGAAATTTTCTTCTTTCTTTTTCTCTGCTTTTCGGTCTTATTGCGGCTCGTGTCAAACTTTTGGGGGTCAGGGTGGAGCGATAGGTCCTGGCGCTCTATCTTCGTCGCTGGGCTTCGATATCGCCTCTTCGACCCGGGGCGGTCTGTTTAAATTACTACTAACTCACAATAAATAATAAACGCAAAACTTATTCATGAAGAAATTTTCTTCTTTCTTTTTCTCTGCTTTTCGGTCTTATTGCGGCTCGTGTCAAACTTTTGGGGGTCAGGGTGGAGCGATAGGTCCTGGCGCTCTATCTTCGTCGCTGGGCTTCGATATCGCCTCTTCGACCCGGGGCGGTCTGTTTAATTTACTACTAACTCACAATAAATAATAAACGCAAAACTTATTTATAAAGAAATTTTCTTCTTTCTTTTTCTCTGCTTTTCGGTCTTATTGCGGCTCGTGTCAAACTTTTGGGGGTCAGGGTGGAGCGATAGGTCCTGGCGCTCTATCTTCGTCGCTGGGCTTCGATATCGCCTCTTCGACCCGGGGCGGTCTGTTTGAATAACTACTAACTCACAATAAATAATAAACGCAAAACTTATTTATAAAGAAATTTTCTTCTTTCTTTTTCTCATTTTTTCGGTCTTATTGCGGCTCGTGTCAAACTTTTGGGGGTCAGGGTTGAGCGATAGGTCCTGGCGCTCTATCTTCGTCGCTGGGCTTCGATATCGCCTCTTCGACCCGGGGCGGTCTGTTTAAATAACTACTAACTCACAATAAATAATAAACGCAAAACTTATTTATAAAGAAATTTTCTTCTTTCTTTTTCTCTGCTTTTCGGTCTTATTGCGGCTCGTGTCAAACTTTTGGGGGTCAGGGTGGAGCGATAGGTCCTGGCGCTCTATCTTCGTCGCTGGGCTTCGATATCGCCTCTTCGACCCGGGGCGGTCTGTTTAAATAACTACTAACTCACAATAAATAATAAACGCAAAACTTATTTATAAAGAAATTTTCTTCTTTCTTTTTCTCTGCTTTTCGGTCTTATTGCGGCTCGTCTCAAACTCTTGGGGGTCAGGGTGGAGCGATAGGTCCTGGCGCTCTATCTTCGTCGCTGGGCTTCGATATCGCCTCTTCGACCCGGGGCGGTCTGTTTAAATAACTACTTACTCACAATAAATAATAAACGCAAAACTTATTTATAAAGAAATTTTCTTCTTTCTTTTTCTCTGCTTTTCGGTCTTATTGCGGCTCGTGTCAAACTTTTGGGGGTCAGGGTGGAGCGCTAGGTCCTGGCGCTCTATCTTCGTCGCTGGACTTCGATATCGCCTCTTCGACCCGGGGAGGTCTGTTTAAAATAACTACTAACTCACAATAAATAATAAACGCAAAACTTATTTAAAAACTTAAAGAAATTTTCTTCTTTCTTTTTCTCTGCTTTTCGGTCTTATTGCGGCTCGTGTCAAACTTTTGGGGATCAGGGTGGAGCGATAGGTCCTGGCGCTCTATCTTCGTCGCTGGGCTTCGATATCGCCTCTTCGACCCGGGGCGGTCTGTTTAAATAACTACTAACTCACAATAAATAATAAACGCAAAACTTATTTATAAAGAAATTTTCTTCTTTCTTTTTCTCTGCTTTTCGGTCTTATTGCGGCTCGTGTCAAACTTTTGGGGGTCAGGGTGGAGCGATAGGTCCTGGCGCTCTATCTTCGTCGCTGGGCTTCGATATCGCCTCTTCGACCCGGGGCGGTCTGTTTAAATAACTACTAACTCACAATAAATAATAAACGCAAAACTTATTTATAAAGAAATTTTCTTCTTTCTTTTTCTCTGCTTTTCGGTCTTATTGCGGCTCGTGTCAAACTTTTGGGGGTCAGGGTGGAGCGATAGGTCCTGGCGCTCTATCTTCGTCGCTGGGCTTCGATATCGCCTCTTCGACCCGGGGCGGTCTGTTTAAATAACTACTAACTCACAATAAATAATAAACGCAAAACTTATTTATAAAGAAATTTTCTTCTTTCTTTTTCTCTGCTTTTCGGTCTTATTGCGGCTCGTGTCAAACTTTTGGGGGTCAGGGTGGAGCGATAGGTCCTGGCGCTCTATCTTCGTCGCTGGACTTCGATATCGCCTCTTCGACCCGGGGCGGTCTGTTTAAATAACTACTAACTCACAATAAATAATAAACGCAAAACTTATTGATAAAGAAATTTTCTTCTTTCTTTTTCTCTGCTTTTCGGACTTATTGCGGCTCGTGTCAAACTTTTGGGGGTCAGGGTGGAGCGATAGGTCCTGGCGCTCTATCTTCGTCGCTGGGCATCAATATCGCCTCTTCGACCCGAGGCGGTCTGTTTAATTTACTACTAACTCACAATAAATAATAAACGCAAAACTTATTTATAAAGAAATTTTCTTCTTTCATTTTCTCTGCTTTTCGGTCTTATTGCGGCTCGTGTCAAACTTTTGGTGGTCAGGGTGGAGCGATGGGTCCTGGCGCTCTATCTTCGTCACTGGGCTTCGATATCGCCACTTCGACCCGGGGCGGTCTGTTTAATTTACTACTAACTCACAATAAATAATAAACGCAAAACTTATTTATAAAGAAATTTTCTTCTTTCTTTTTCTCTGCTTTTCGGTCTTATTGCGGCTCGTGTCCAACTTTTGGGGGTCAGGGTGGAGCGATAGGTCCTGGCGCTCTATCTTCGTCGCTGGGCATCAATGTCGCCTCTTCGACCCGGGGCGGTCTGTTTAATTTACTACTAACTCACAATAAACAATAAACGCAAAACTTATTTATAAAGAAATTTTCTTCTTTCTTTTTCTCTGCTTTTCGGTCTTATTGCGGCTCGTGTCAAACTTTTGGGGATCAGGGTGGAGCGATAGGTCCTGGCGCTCTATCTTCGTCGCTGGGCATCAATATCGCCTCTTCGACCCGGGGCGGTCTGTTTAATTTACTACTAACTCACAATAAACAATAAATGCAAAACTTATTTATAAAGAAATTTTCTTTTTTCTTTTTCTCTGCTTTTCGGTCTTATTGCGGCTCGTGTCAAACTTTTGGGGGTCAGGGTGGAGCGATAGGTCCTGGCGCTCTATCTTCGTCGCTGGGCTTCGATATCGCCTCTTCGACCCGGGGCGGTCTGTTTAAATAACTACTAACTCACAATAAAGAATAAACGCAAAACTTATTTATAAAGAAATTTTCTTCTTTCTTTTTCTCTGCTTTTCGGTCTTATTGCGGCTCGTGTCAAACTTTTGGGGGTCAGGGTGGAGCGATAGGTCCTGGCGCTCTATCTTCGTCGCTGGGCATCAATATCGCCTCTTCGACCCGGGGCGGTCTGTTTAATTTACTACTAACTCACAATAAACAATAAATGCAAAACTTATTTATAAAGAAATTTTCTTCTTTCTTTTTCTCTGCTTTTCGGTCTTATTGCGGCTCGTGTCAAACTTTTGGGGGTCAGGGTGGAGCGATAGGTCCTGGCGCTCTATCTTCGTCGCTGGGCATCGATATCGCCTCTTCGACCCGGGGCGGTCTGTTTAAATTACTACTAACTCACAATAAATAATAAACGCAAAACTTATTTATAAAGAAATTTTCTTCTTTCTTTTTCTCTGCTTTTCGGTCTTATTGCGGCTCGTGTCCAACTTTTGGGGGTCAGGGTGGAGCGATAGGTCCTGGCGCTCTATCTTAATAGCTGGGCTTCGATATCGCCACTTCGACCCGGGGTGGTCTGTTTAATTTACTACTAACTCACAATAAATAATAAACGCAAAACTTATTTATAAAGAAATTTTCTTCTTTCTTTTTCTCTGCTTTTCGGTCTTATTGCGGCTCGTGTCAAACTTTTGGGGGTCAGGGTGGAGCGATAGGTCCTGGAGCTCTATCTTCGTCGCTGGGCATCAATATCGCCTCTTCGACCCGGGGCGGTCTGTTTAAATTACTACTAACTCACAATAAATAATAAACGCAAAACTTATTTATAAAGAAATTTTCTTCTTTCTTTTTCTCTGCTTTTCGGTCTTATTGCGGCTCGTGTCAAACTTTTGGGGGTCAGGGTGGAGCGATAGGTCCTGGCGCTCTATCTTCGTCGCTGGGCTTCGATATCGCCTCTTCGACCCGGGGCGGTCTGTTTAAATTACTACTAACTCACAATAAATAATAAACGCAAAACTTATTCATGAAGAAATTTTCTTCTTTCTTTTTCTCTGCTTTTCGGTCTTATTGCGGCTCGTGTCAAACTTTTGGGGGTCAGGGTGGAGCGATAGGTCCTGGCGCTCTATCTTCGTCGCTGGGCTTCGATATCGCCTCTTCGACCCGGGGCGGTCTGTTTAATTTACTACTAACTCACAATAAATAATAAACGCAAAACTTATTTATAAAGAAATTTTCTTCTTTCTTTTTCTCTGCTTTTCGGTCTTATTGCGGCTCGTGTCAAACTTTTGGGGGTCAGGGTGGAGCGATAGGTCCTGGCGCTCTATCTTCGTCGCTGGGATTCGATATCGCCTCTTCGACCCGGGGCGGTCTGTTTGAATAACTACTAACTCACAATAAATAATAAACGCAAAACTTATTTATAAAGAAATTTTCTTCTTTCTTTTTCTCATTTTTTCGGTCTTATTGCGGCTAGTGTCTAACTTTTGGGGGTCAGGGTTGAGCGATAGGTCCTGGCGCTCTATCTTCGTCGCTGGGCTTCGATATCGCCTCTTCGACCCGGGGCGGTCTGTTTAAATAACTACTAACTCACAATAAATAATAAACGCAAAACTTATTTATAAAGAAATTTTCTTCTTTCTTTTTCTCTGCTTTTCGGTCTTATTGCGGCTCGTGTCAAACTTTTGGGGGTCAGGGTGGAGCGATAGGTCCTGGCGCTCTATCTTCGTCGCTGGGCTTCGATATCGCCTCTTCGACCCGGGGCGGTCTGTTTAAATAACTACTAACTCACAATAAATAATAAACGCAAAACTTATTTATAAAGAAATTTTCTTCTTTCTTTTTCTCTGCTTTTCGGTCTTATTGCGGCTCGTCTCAAACTCTTGGGGGTCAGGGTGGAGCGATAGGTCCTGGCGCTCTATCTTCGTCGCTGGGCTTCGATATCGCCTCTTCGACCCGGGGCGGTCTGTTTAAATAACTACTTACTCACAATAAATAATAAACGCAAAACTTATTTATAAAGAAATTTTCTTCTTTCTTTTTCTCTGCTTTTCGGTCTTATTGCGGCTCGTGTCAAACTTTTGGGGGTCAGGGTGGAGCGCTAGGTCCTGGCGCTCTATCTTCGTCGCTGGACTTCGATATCGCCTCTTCGACCCGGGGAGGTCTGTTTAAATAACTACTAACTCACAATAAATAATAAACGCAAAACTTATTTAAAAACTTAAAGAAATTTTCTTCTTTCTTTTTCTCTGCTTTTCGGTCTTATTGCGGCTCGTGTCAAACTTTTGGGGATCAGGGTGGAGCGATAGGTCCTGGCGCTCTATCTTCGTCGCTGGGCTTCGATATCGCCTCTTCGACCCGGGGCGGTCTGTTTAAATAACTACTAACTCACAATAAATAATAAACGCAAAACTTATTTATAAAGAAATTTTCTTCTTTCTTTTTCTCTGCTTTTCGGTCTTATTGCGGCTCGTGTCAAACTTTCGGGGGTCAGGGTGGAGCGATAGGTCCTGGCGCTCTATCTTCGTCGCTGGGCTTCGATATCGCCTCTTCGACCCGGGGCGGTCTGTTTAAATAACTACTAACTCACAATAAATAATAAACGCAAAACTTATTTATAAAGAAATTTTCTTCTTTCTTTTTCTCTGCTTTTCGGTCTTATTGCGGCTCGTGTCAAACTTTTGGGGGTCAGGGTGGAGCGATAGGTCCTGGCGCTCTATCTTCGTCGCTGGGCTTCGATATCGCCTCTTCGACCCGGGGCGGTCTGTTTAAATAACTACTAACTCACAATAAATAATAAACGCAAAACTTATTTATAAAGAAATTTTCTTCTTTCTTTTTCTCTGCTTTTCGGTCTTATTGCGGCTCGTGTCAAACTTTTGGGGGTCAGGGTGGAGCGATAGGTCCTGGCGCTCTATCTTCGTCGCTGGACTTCGATATCGCCTCTTCGACCCGGGGCGGTCTGTTTAAATAACTACTAACTCACAATAAATAATAAACGCAAAACTTATTGATAAAGAAATTTTCTTCTTTCTTTTTCTCTGCTTTTCGGACTTATTGCGGCTCGTGTCAAACTTTTGGGGGTCAGGGTGGAGCGATAGGTCCTGGCGCTCTATCTTCGTCGCTGGGCATCAATATCGCCTCTTCGACCCGAGGCGGTCTGTTTAATTTACTACTTACTCACAATAAATAATAAACGCAAAACTTATTTATAAAGAAATTTTCTTCTTTCATTTTCTCTGCTTTTCGGTCTTATTGCGGCTCGTGTCAAACTTTTGGTGGTCAGGGTGGAGCGATGGGTCCTGGCGCTCTATCTTCGTCACTGGGCTTCGATATCGCCACTTCGACCCGGGGCGGTCTGTTTAATTTACTACTAACTCACAATAAATAATAAACGCAAAACTTATTTATAAAGAAATTTTCTTCTTTCTTTTTCTCTGCTTTTCGGTCTTATTGCGGCTCGTGTCCAACTTTTGGGGGTCAGGGTGGAGCGATAGGTCCTGGCGCTCTATCTTCGTCGCTGGGCATCAATATCGCCTCTTCGACCCGGGGCGGTCTGTTTAATTTACTACTAACTCACAATAAACAATAAACGCAAAACTTATTTATAAAGAAATTTTCTTCTTTCTTTTTCTCTGCTTTTCGGTCTTATTGCGGCTCGTGTCAAACTTTTGGGGATCAGGGTGGAGCGATAGGTCCTGGCGCTCTATCTTCGTCGCTGGGCATCAATATCGCCTCTTCGACCCGGGGCGGTCTGTTTAATTTACTACTAACTCACAATAAACAATAAATGCAAAACTTATTTATAAAGAAATTTTCTTTTTTCTTTTTCTCTGCTTTTCGGTCTTATTGCGGCTCGTGTCAAACTTTTGGGGGTCAGGGTGGAGCGATAGGTCCTGGCGCTCTATCTTCGTCGCTGGGCTTCGATATCGCCTCTTCGACCCGGGGCGGTCTGTTTAAATAACTACTAAATCACAATAAATAATAAACGCAAAACTTATTTATAAAGAAATTTTCTTCTTTCTTTTTCTCTGCTTTTCGGTCTTATTGCGGCTCGTGTCAAACTTTTGGGGGTCAGGGTGGAGCGATAGGTCCTGGCGCTCTATCTTCGTCGCTGGACTTCGATATCGCCTCTTCGACCCGGGGCGGTCTGTTAAAATAACTACTATTTCACAATAAATAATAAACGCAAAACTTATTTATAAAGAAATTTTCTTCTTTCTTTTTCTCTGCTTTTCGGTCTTATTGCGGCTCGTGTCAAACTTTTTGGGGTCAGGGTGGAGCGATAGGTCCTGGCTCTCTATCTTCGTCGCTGGGCTTCGATATCGCCTCTTCGACCCGGGGCGGTCTGTTTAAATAACTACTAACTCACAATAAATAATAAACGCAAAACTTATTGATAAAGAAATTTTCTTCTTTCTTTTTCTCTGCTTTTCGGTCTTATTGCGGCTCGTGTCAAACTTTTGGGGGTCAGGGTGGAGCGATAGGTCCTGGCGCTCTATCTTCGTCGCTGGGCATCAATATCGCCTCTTCGACCCGGGGCGGTCTGTTTAATTTACTACTAACTCACAATAAATAATAAACGCAAAACTTATTTATAAAGAAATTTTCTTCTTTCTTTTTCTCTGCTTTTCGGTCTTATTGCGGCTCGTGTCAAACTTTTGGGGGTCAGGGTGGAGCGATAGGTCCTGGCGCTCTATCTTCGTCGCTGGGCTTCGATATCGCCACTTCGACCCGGGGCGGTCTGTTTAGTTTACTACTAACTCACAATAAATAATAAACGCAAAACTTATTTATAAAGAAATGTTCTTCTTTCTTTTTCTCTGCTTTTCGGTCTTATTGCAGCTCGTGTCAAACTTTTGGGGGTCAGGGTGGAGCGATAGGTCCTGGCGCACTACCTTCGTCGCTGGGCATCAATATCGCCTCTTCGACCCGGGGCGGTCTGTTTAATTTACTACTAACTCACAATAAATAATAAACGCAAAACTTATTTATAAAGAAATTTTCTTCTTTCTTTTTCTCTGCTTTTCGGTCTTATTGCGGCTCGTGTCAAACTATTGGGGGTCAAGGTGGAGCGATAGGTCCTGGCGCTCTATCTTCGTCGCTGGGCTTCGATATCGCCTCTTCGACCCGGGGCGGTCTGTTTAAATTACTACTAACCTACAATAAATAATAAACGCAAAACTTATTTATAAAGAAATTTTTTTTCTTTTTTTTTCTCTGCTTTTCGGTCTTATTGCGGCTCGTGTCAAACTTTTGGGGGTCAGGGTGGAGCGATAGGTCCTGGCGCTCTATCTCCGTCGCTGTGCTTCGATATCGCCTCTTCGACCCGGGGCGGTCTGTTTAAATTACTACTAACTCACAATAAATAATAAACGCAAAACTTATTTATGAAGAAATTTTCTTCTTTCTTTTTCTCTGCTTTTCGGTCTTATTGCGGCTCGTGTCAAACTTTTGGGGGTCAGGGTGGAGCGATAGGTCCTGGCGCTCTATCTTCGTCGCTGGGCTTCGATATCGCCACTTCGACCCGGGGCGGTCTGTTTAATTTACTACTAACCCACAATAAATAATAAACGCAAAACTTATTTATAAAGAAATTTTCTTCTTTCTTTTTCTCTGCTATTCGGTCTTATTGCGGCTCGTGTCAAACTTTTGGGGGTCAGGGTGGAGCGATAGGTCCTGGCGCTCTATCTTCGTCGCTGAGCTTCGATATCGCCTCTTCGACCCGGGGCGGTCTGTTTAAATTACTACTAACTCACAATAAATAATAAACGCAAAACTTATTTATAAAGAAATTTTCTTCTTTCTTTTTCTCTGCTTTTCGGTCTTATTGCGGCTCGTGTCAAACTTTTGGGGGTCAGGGTGGAGCGATAGGTCCTGGCGCTCTATCTTCGTCGCTGGGCATCGATATCGCCTCTTCGACCCGGGGCGGTCTGTTTAAATTACTACTAACCCACAATAAATAATAAACGCAAAACTTATTTATAAAGAAATTTTCTTCTTTCTTTTTCTCTGCTTTTCGGTCTTATTGCGGCTCGTGTCAAACTTTTGGGGGTCAGGGTGGAGCGATAGGTCCTGGCGCTCTATCTTCGTAGCTGGGCATCGATATCGCCTCTTCGACCCGGGGCGGTCTGTTTAAATTACTACTAACTCACAATAAATAATAAACGCAAAACTTATTTATAAAGAAATTTTCTTCTTTCTTTTTCTCTGCTTTTCGGTCTTATTGCGGCTAGTGTCAAACTTTTGGGGGTCAGGGTGGAGCGATAGGTCCTGGCGCTCTATCTTCGTCGCTGGGCTTCGATATCGCCTCTTCGACCCGGGGCGGTCTGTTTAAATTACTACTAACTCACAATAAATAATAAACGCAAAACTTATTTATAAAGAAATTTTCTTCTTTCTTTTTCTCTGCTTTTCGGTCTTATTGCGGCTCGTGTCAAACTTTTGGGGGTCAGGGTGGAGCGATAGGTCCTGGCGCTCTATCTTAATAGCTGGGCTTCGATATCGCCACTTCGACCCGGGGCGGTCTGTTTAATTTACTACTAACTCACAATAAATAATAAACGCAAAACTTATTTATAAAGAAATTTTCTTCTTTCTTTTTCTCTGCTTTTCGGTCTTATTGCGGCTCGTGTCAAACTTTTGGGGGTCAGGGTGGAGCGATAGGTCCTGGCGCTCTATCTTCGTCGCTGGGCATCAATATCGCCTCTTCGACCCGGGGCGGTCTGTTTAAATTACTACTAACTCACAATAAATAATTAACGCAAAACTTATTTATAAATAAATTTTCTTCTTTCTATTTCTCTGCTTTTCGGTCTTATTGCGGCTCGTGTCAAACTTTTGGGGGTCAGGGTGGAGCGATAGGTCCTGGCGCTCTATCTTCGTCGCTGGGCTTCGATATCGCTTCTTCGACCCGGGGCGGTCTGTTTAAATTACTACTAACTTACAATAAATAATAAACGCAAAACTTATTTATAAAGAAATTTTCTTCTTTCTTTTTCTCTGCTTTTCGGTCTTATTGCGGCTCGTGTCAAACTTTTGGGGGTCAGGGTGGAGCGATAGGTCCTGGCGCTCTATCTTCGTCGCTGAGCTTCGATATCGCCTCTTTGACCCGGGGCGGTCTGTTTAAATTACTACTAACTCACAATAAATAATAAACGCAAAACTTATTTATAAAGAAATTTTCTTCTTTCTTTTTCTCTGCTTTTCGGTCTTATTGCGGCTCGTGTCAAACTTTTGGGGGTCAGGGTGGAGCGATAGGTCCTGGCGCTCTATCTTCGTCGCTGGGCTTCGATATCGCCTCTTCGACCCGGGGCGGTCTGTTTAAATTACTACTAACTCACAATAAATAATAAACGCAAAACTTATTTATAAAGAAATTTTCTTCTTTCTTTTTCTCTGCTTTTCGGTCTTATTGCGGCTCGCGTCAAACTTTTGGGGGTCAGGGTTGAGCGATAGGTCCTGGCGCTCTCCCCCTACCATCCTCGTCGCCGGGCATCGATATCGCCCCTTCGACCCGGGATGTCTGTTTAAATTACTACTAACTCACAATAAATAATAAACGCAAAACTTATTTATAAAGAAATTTTCTTCTTTCTTTTTCTCTGCTTTTCGGTCTTATTGCGGCTCGTGTCAAACTTTTGGGGGTCAGGGTGGAGCGATAGGTCCTGGCGCTCTATCTTCGTCGCTGAGCTTCGATATCGCCTCTTCGACCCGGGCGGTCTGTTTAAATTACTACTAACTCACAATAAATAATAAACGCAAAACTTATTTATAAAGAATTTTCTTCTTTCTTTTTCTCTGCTTTTCGGTCTTATTGCGGCTCGTGTCAAACTTTTGGGGGTCAGGGTGGAGCGATAGGTCCTGGCGCTCTATCTTCGTCGCTGGGCATCAATATCGCCTCTTCGACCCGGGGCGGTCTGTTTAATTTACTACTAACTCACAATAAACAATAAACGCAAAACTTATTTATAAAGAAATTTTCTTCTTTCTTTTTCTCTGCTTTTCGGTCTTATTGCGGCTCGTGTCAAACTTTTGGGGGTCAGGGTGGAGCGATAGGTCCTGGCGCTCTATCTTCGTCGCTGGGCATCGATATCGCCTCTTCGACCCGGGGCGGTCTGTTTAAATTACTACTAACTCACAATAAATAATAAACGCAAAACTTATTTATAAAGAAATTTTCTTCTTTCTTTTTCTCTGCTTTTCGGTCTTATTGCGGCTCGTGTCAAACTTTTGGGGGTCAGGGTGGAGCGATAGGTCCTGGCGCTCTATCTTCGTCGCTGGGCATCGATATCGCCTCTTCGACCCGGGGCGGTCTGTTTAAATTACTACTAACTCACAATAAATAATAAACGCAAAACTTATTTATAAAGAAATTTTCTTCTTTCTTTTTCTCTGCTTTTCGGTCTTATTGCGGCTAGTGTCAAACTTTTGGGGGTCAGGGTGGAGCGATAGGTCCTGGCGCTCTATCTTCGTCGCTGGGCTTCGATATCGCCTCTTCGACCCGGGGCGGTCTGTTTAAATTACTACTAACTCACAATAAATAATAAACGCAAAACTTATTTATAAAGAAATTTTCTTCTTTCTTTTTCTCTGCTTTTCGGTCTTATTGCGGCTCGTGTCAAACTTTTGGGGGTCAGGGTGGAGCGATAGGTCCTGGCGCTCTATCTTAATAGCTGGGCTTCGATATCGCCACTTCGACCCGGGGCGGTCTGTTTAATTTACTACTAACTCACAATAAATAATAAACGCAAAACTTATTTATAAAGAAATTTTCTTCTTTCTTTTTCTCTGCTTTTCGGTCTTATTGCGGCTCGTGTCAAACTTTTGGGGGTCAGGGTGGAGCGATAGGTCCTGGCGCTCTATCTTCGTCGCTGGGCATCAATATCGCCTCTTCGACCCGGGGCGGTCTGTTTAAATTACTACTAACTCACAATAAATAATAAACGCAAAACTTATTTATAAATAAATTTTCTTCTTTCTATTTCTCTGCTTTTCGGTCTTATTGCGGCTCGTGTCAAACTTTTGGGGGTCAGGGTGGAGCGATAGGTCCTGGCGCTCTATCTTCGTCGCTGGGCTTCGATATCGCCTCTTCGACCCGGGGCGGTCTGTTTAAATTACTACTAACTTACAATAAATAATAAACGCAAAACTTATTTATAAAGAAAGTTTCTTCTTTCTTTTTCTCTGCTTTTCGGTCTTATTGCGGCTCGTGTCAAACTTTTGGGGGTCAGGGTTGAGCGATAGGTCCTGGCGCTCTCCCCCTACCATCCTCGTCGCCGGGCATCGATATCGCCCCTTCGACCCGGGATGTCTGTTTAAATTACTATTAACTCACAATAAATAATAAACGCAAAACTTATAAGTAAAGAAATTTTCTTCTTTTTCTCTGCTTATTTGGTCTTAGAACGGCCCACGTCATTTTCTTGGGGGTCCTGGCAAAAAATTATTGTCTCTGACGCTACTATTTTAACCGATGCATTAGCCCAGGGCCCCAAGTTTGGTTCCGGACATCGCCAATTGAACTGCCGACCTATAAACGGTCCGTGCAGACAAATATGTCCGACGAATAATACCCCGTAAGGAGGCGTTAAGTATCCTTCAAAGACCTTTCACTGCGTACGATGTCACCCTTAACGGTTGCGTTGGGTGCCAATTCAGGTGTAGGCTCGTCACTTGACTGCTGTTCTAAAATATGATGACTATCACCAATAGCCCAAGTGTAGCGCTAGTGCGACGATTGTTCAAACTAAGCTAACGATGTTTTAATACTAGTCTCTTGTCGCTTTAGTGCGACACTGATTCAACCAAACCGATTAATAGAAGTATACAAACAGTGAAGTAAATTTGCTTACCTCTTTCGAAGAACGTGATGAAGTCGAAAATGGTGATGAAGAAGAATTGAAGATTTTTTTAAAAAACCATACCTGCCTAGTGCTAAAACTATAATCCCTAGATAACGTTTCTTCTAACAGATATAGGGTCATTACAACCTGGAAAATGTGACAGCCGCGTTCACCAAAATACATTAAAACCCGATTTAACGTCCCCCGAATCTACGTTTTCCCCGCATTTTACGTTTTTTTCGTCAGGTCCCATTTTTTTCCGCATACTGTAATGTTAATTTAACCCGCATTGTAAGTTTGTTATTTATGGAATTTCCCGCATTTTACGTTTTCCCTGGAAAGTAAAAAAAGAAAAAATGTTTTAAAATAAGCACTATTTCCCCCATTCCACAGGTTCCTGTTTTCTGAACCCGGTTTCTCATCACGGATCATGGTTTGACTACAACATTGAAGGTGGCTGTTTAGCACACCGTGGTCGCATTTCTATTTTTGTGCCAAAATATGACGAGTAAAAAACTCAAAAACTTTTATGTTACTTTCTTGTTACTAACTTCTTTGTTTCTTGTTGTTAAAAGAGACTCCTGCCATGGAGGGAAAATGTCTACATTGCTTCTTACAGTTTTACTGTGCTGTAATAGTGATGGAAGTGAGAATTTGCATGAATTTTTGCATTTTATGCGTTTCCCGTATTATCCGTTTTTCCCGCATTTTACGTTTTTCTTACCCAGGCCCTTGAGAAACGTAAAATCCGGGTTTCACTGTAATAGAATCTGGTGACTGCACGGTAGACCTCGATTGGTGTAGAGGATACTAAATTATCTCGGGTGATAAAGGGATGCGTTGGACAACTCGCAAACTATTTTGTAAGTATTAGCGCCATTCGAGATTTGTTAACTTCACCTGCTTTTTTAGTCGAGTTAAAAGTTCGGTAAGTTTACAGTTAAAATATAGTTTATGGATTTCTGTACGAAATTAAGAAGTTATATTGAGTCGGCGGCAATTTTTTAAAACAATAATTCACTTTAAATGTTTGCTTTATTATGACGGTATTTTACAATCCATCAAAAATTAAAAATCTACGTAATATTGTGTTTTATTAGATAATTGTTAGTAATAGCTTTAAAAAACATATTAGTTACAATTAGTTTATAGATTTCCTATTCATAAATTAACTCATTTGAAAAGCAAACTTGGCTCGTCATTATTTTGTAAATTGTATCATATAAAAATAACTAGCAAACAGATAAAATTTGTCCTCCTAAAAAATTTCATGCTTTCTGAAGATTTAGTGAGACATATTGGTACTTGAAACACATATAAATTTTAGGTTTTGGGGCCAAAGTTGAAATAATCTCTTAATTTTATAATTCTATCTGTAACAGACTGAAATTGTAAATATTTTTTGAGATTTTCATAAATAAAGTAAAAGGTTTTGTATCCAAACTAAATTAAAAAAAACACACACACACCTACAATTAATCTTTATGACAAAGTTGGCAGGTATGGTTTGAACTTACCTCCTGTTTTCTGATGTCCTAAAGAAGTTGCGCTCTTCATCAAAGAGGTGGTTGGTGCAAATTCCAATAAAAACTGTCCTGAAGATGTTGACTCCATCATTGGGGGTTATTTAGCAAGTCCTATTAAAAAAGGTAAAAAATCTAAAGTGATTGTAACTAAAGATACATTTTAATCTATAATAAAAAAATAACCGCTTTATGTGTTCCTGATTGACTCTTAAACTAGACATCATCGCGCTAGAGCTGTATGAGGGTCGTGTTTGTGGTTATATTTATTTTCTCACCAAATTATTACCAAAAACGTGACAAACGTGCTAAAAAGTTTTATGTATTTATAAGGGAAATGACGATGATATTTCTGAGTGCATTTAAGCGTATTTTTCATTCCGGATTTTTAAGGTAATAAAACCGGAATTTATACTTTATATTAAGCAGGGAACACTAACATAAGCTTATTATTCAATAGCATATTGACTTTTTAGTCCTTGCGAAGAATGTGTTTGCTAGTTTAAATGGCGAAACATTTTCAATTTGACCTCACAAAATTTAAAATTCAAAACCTTAATAATTTCCTGCTTTTAAATACTATATAGTCTTTATATTTAAATTGAAACGAACTATTTTAAATTTAATTTCTGAAAATTTAAAATTTTAAAGCATTTTCTTATTTAAAGTATTTGTTATTTATCATTGAAAAATATCAATTAGATCCTGCAAATGTTCGATGGCACAAATACTACAAATTTCATTAGACTTACCATTGCCGAAAACTGATAAAGCTCGTCGCCATGCATGGCTCAAAGTGGTTCTAGGGCGACGTTAATTTGGTCAACAACTTTATTTAGAATACAATCTTCGAAAATCCGCATTTTGAAGGAGCATCTCTTACACAAAACTTGATCGGTGGAATCTGAAGGTAGAATGAATTTAACAAAGAAAAAAGATTGGTCTACCATTGTTAGGATTCATTGTTGTAAAAAAAAGACATTTCAAAATATTGTTATTTATAATCTTCGATTGTAAAGTTTCCTTTCAATAAAGCATTGTTGGAATTTTAATTAACTGCATACATTTGAATTATTTTTTTTTAAGTGATAAAATTCACTTCTTATGGGTTTTATGATATCCTTTTAAGTTGTAAATTGGACAAAAGTTGACATGAATTTTTTTTATTTGAGTTTTTAAGAATTTTAATGAAAATTTTGTTTAAATACGGCCTTTGATCCACACAAGATAACTTTAAAAGTTATCAAGATATTTAAACTAAAGATATTTAAGAAGGAAAAACACAGTTTTTTTATAGCAAAAGGTAAATGTTCTATTTAAGAAGGAAAAACGCAGGTTTTTTTTTTATAGCAAAAGTTAAATTTCTTAAGCAAGTGTAAGTAGAGAGATAACATAATATTTTAATATTAAGTCTTTAAAAATAAACACTTTAACAGTGGTTGAAAGCCAGTAACCTCAACTAGGCAATTGAAAAAAGTTGTACAGAAACATCTCTTTTGAAGTGTAAGAAGAGAATTGAAAGAAAATGGTATAAATGTCTAAATCAACCACATTACGGCGACTTCACAAAATAGGTTTTAATCACGTGTGCCTGAGGTAAAGCCATTATAATCATCGAAGCAAACAGCTGCTGGAGTTAAATGGTGTAACGAACGGTTATTTTGGGGTCAAGCTGATTGAGAATCGGTACTCTTTAGCGATGAAAGTATGTTTTGTGTGTCTCATGGGCATCACGGTAGGGGAGAGTGTTGTACCTTGGGACAATTTTTACATTTTAATTTTTTTCTTCGATAATTTTAGTCAAAAGAAAAATTTTAAAGCAGCATTTCAACACACCAATATATCCCTCTGTAATATATTTTTTTTAATTCTGGCAGCTTGAAATAAAAAAATTGCCACTCATTTAAAGTAGAGAGGACAAACTGTCCCTAGGTACGACATGAGGTTGTACCTTGGGACACACCTTTATAATTCAGTCAATAGTCATACACTTGAGCTACTTTTTGTCAGGAAACAAAACTTTATTGTTTTTTCAAGGAAATACACAAATAAAACTTCATAATTCAAGAATAATTTAAACTATACAGCAGAATTGCAAGTCCAAATTATTTAACATTATATGATGATACAATATGCTTTACTGTCCCAAGGTACAACACACTGCATGGTTTAAATAAAAGCAAGATAGTGGCCGATCTAAATGCATTATCCTTATTTTCTCATAACCAAAATATTTTAAAATCTTCTCTTTTATGAAGAAAATAAAATGCAGTTGACTTTTTGTAAAAGTACAAAGGCAAAAAATTATGTTAGAATGAGAAAAATATTTACTTTGGGTAATGAAATATTATTTTTTGTCACCAATTCATCCAATTCAATGATGCTAGTGCTAAATTTTATTATGATGATGCCTGTTGGTTAAGGCTACTATTAGAAATAAACATGTATGAATATTGCCAATAGATTCTTAGAAATTGTCAGTGTCCCAAGGTACAAGCGTCCCAAGGTACAGCACTCTCCCCTATACGTGTTTGGAGACTTATAATAGGGAGTGTTTGAAACGTTCCGTTAAATTTGCGAGCTCTGTATTGGTATGGGAATGGGCCCTGTGTTGGTATATCTGCATGTCTGCTGATGTACCAGGTATGTTGTGTATTGTTTCCACAACAGGCAATTCAGAAGTCTGCCGAGAAATTCTTGAACATTTCATGATTCCTTCAGCTGAGGATTTGGTTGTATGATTAGCAATGAAGGAGGAACTAACGAGGGGGAAATATTAAACAGATTAAATAAAGCTCGACTAAGCTTTGTCTATCCTCAATAAATTCTGGAAAAATAAAAATATCTCACTTTCAACAAAAATAAGAATTTTTAACACAAATGTAAAATCCATATTATTATATGGCATGGGAACAATGCAAACATAAAAAAAACTTCAAATCTATATTAACAAATGCCCTCAAAAAATTCTTAAAATCAAGTGGTTCCGTAGAGTAACAAATGCTGAAATACTAAAACATGTAATCAAAAAACCAATAGAATATGAAATTAAAACGAAAATGGCGGATGGATCGGGCATTATATGCTATGCAAGCCCGAAAATAATTCAAAGTAAAGGAAGCTTTGGAATGGAATCCGCAAGGCAAAAGTAAAAAAATAGGGTAAGCCAAAAAAAACAACGTTGTCGCAGAAACAATCGACAAGGAAGTTAAAGAAACTCAACAAGTCATGGGGAGAGATTAAGACCGTTGCTGCCAACAGGGTGAGGTGGCGGACCACGACGGAACCCTATGCTCCATGTTGGAGTGAAAGAGGTATAAGTAAGTAAGTCAGCTAAGGATTTATGCGACGAAGATTTCTTGTAAATTAACGGACTAAATAGCTTAAAGAGAAAGACATAACTGAATTCTCTTGGCCTGCGAACTCACTCGATCTAAATCCTATCTGAGAATTTGTGGGAAAATATGAAAAACGACTTAAAAAAAATGCGCCTATAGGCAAAAAAGAAACTCCTTTCGAGTAACAAAGATCGTTAATGGGCGAATTCGGATTTAAACAAATTGTGAACCTTTAGTTAATAATATGTCAACAGTTTAAGAGCTGTAATTATAGTTGTGGTTGATTGTGACAAAGTTACTAAATTAGCAAGTAAGAAACACTTAGAGTTCTAAATTATGAACAATCGTTTTTTTTTTATTCTAATTTTTGAACCATGTTAGGATGTTATTATTGTAATATTTTGAATTTTCTGTCGTTTGGTTATTTAAAGTATATTTTTCCATCTTATTGTAATAAGTTTACATTTTATAAGGTCTACAAAATATGTAAGATTCATTATTATAATAATTATTCGATATCGTTGATTTTTTATTCGATAAATTCGATTTTTCAATTCCCTTGGACTATACTTTCATTTATTGTTCTAATATTTTTGAATATAGGAATTGTATGTCTTAAAATTTACATTCTCTGTTAGAACCCCGTTTGTGTTCAGTCCAAAAGTGGGATTGTCGGGACTCTGTAAGTCAAGCTACATTTATCACATAGAAAAATCCGCTTGTAAAAAATATTCAATACAGCCGGGAGGAGAAGAAAATGTGGCAAAGAAAATAATTTTTTCCCATTGGATTAACATTGAGGCACTTGAGTTTGGAGACCCCCGGTCCTGCGCG
>CM043118.1:69842736-70010975 GCA_023701765.1 Hylyphantes graminicola | reverse complement strand
GTAAAATGTTTTTTAATTTGATTTTTTTGTTAATGTTTCAGATTTTAAAAAATACAGTTGGCTTCTTTCAGTTCATTTTTCTCTTTAAAAAAATATTGCTGTTGTACCTTTAAATGAAATCTTCTAATAGTTAATTTCGCTGTATGTTTGCATTTTTTTTAATAGAAATAGGAACATTTGTCGCAATTAATTATTATTACAATTATAAGTATTAAAAATTCTTTTTCTTTTTTTGTAAGCTGTTTGAGTGTCATTTTTTTTTCTTTTTTTTAAAGAAGTAAGCGGATGAACAAATAAGTTGAGTTTAAATATTTTCTTTGTTTTGAAATATTAGGAAAAGCATTACTACGAAGTACTTCTTTAATAATTTTTTAATGTTATGTATATTTTTTCTTTTGTAATACAAGATAATATTGAGTGATATTTCTCAAAAAACAATGAATTTTGTTGTATATTATTCTATGGAACTTATATTACTATATCAATCCAAGCAACTGATGTGGGATAATCATCATCATCCCTTACATAAAAATCCCCATCAGTCATCACTCATTACATTGTCTTAAATGTATGTTACTGTTGCTACAATTTTATACATAAAGTAAATTTTCCCTTACCTTCAAACTTCTGGGAAAGAGCCAAGAGTGGGACAAGTAATTATTGTCAATAAAAAACATACACTAAATTTTAAAGTAAATAAATCTTTACAAGCACCCAAATAAATCATTTGGCTGTTAACTGGAAGTTGGGCATGCGCCATCATCTTTTAACAATTAAAACCCTAAGGAGACCTTAGGGACCTTTAACCTTAGATTAAAATTCGAATGAATTTATCTAGAAAGGCTATTTTTTAAAAGTTGAGACATGTGTTGGTGATAGATATATATTTTATCTGTGCTGTTTTTTTTATAAATAATTTTTTCATTGTGAAAATTCTTCATTTATGGTTGTTCTTTATGACCATTTAAATATTTAAAAAATTAAATAGCATAAATTAATTTTTTCACTACTTTTTTATCACTGAGACAATAATTTAACTGCTATCAATAAAAGATTAACTGTTATTAAATGCCTAGCTTAACAGCACATGCATCATCTTTTACTAATAACAACACTATATATATACTAGATAACAGTAATTGCATGTAATTACAGATTTTTTTTAAAAAAAATTACTATTGCTTTCAGATAAATAAGTGATATTAAATTAAATAAAAAATTAATTTTTAATAAGATATTTGACACTATGAAAAAAATTAATAAAACAGCTTATTATTAAAAAGTTATCTATTATTCTAAAAACTGCCCAGATTTGTATAGCTATATGCATTAATTCTCAGATAACAGTAAATGCATGTCACTACAGATTTTTTTAAAAATCATTATTACCTTCATATTTAACTGAATCAGTGAAGGAAAAAAAATTTTTTTTTTCACTAAGCTACAGAATTATCAGTAAGCATTTTGCTTTAAGTATCTGATATATTTTTATAATTTAAATAAATAATATTTAAAAATTAGCAAATTTTAGGTGTGGACAACAGTTTTATTTTTAAATTTAAAAACAATTACTTTGTCTGTTTTATATTTAGATTATTCAACTTTCAATAAAACATACTTATAGCCAACCTAAAAAACCAAGTCCAATAACAGCGCCAAACACTAGTTTGGCGGGGTTTTTTTTGTGGGGGGGGGGGGGAGGTGTTAGAAGGAATTCCTATGAGGAAGAACCCAAGAAAAAAAGTTTCTCTTGTCATATTTGGCGGAGTTTTCGCTAAAATCGGCGAAGAGTGGTGCGCTGATCAGAGTTCGAAATTTACGGCTAGTCGAAAAATTGCTAACAAATCTTTCAATTTTGCGACAACAAAAATAACATTTAGTCGCAGTTATTGCGACTAGTTTTTAAAAATTGCCAATACTAGTTTTTATAATGGTTTCAAGCAATCTAATAGAAATAATCTTGAATTTACAAGTCTTCCCCGATACGAAATTTGCAAAACTTGAATGTGATCATACAATTTTAAAAATTTGGCAATCCTAGATTTACACACGCGATCTGTAAATTGCGAAATTTCGGCGCACTCCGTAAAAATAGCGGCTGTTGTAAAATCCCAAAATTGTCACGATTCTAAAATTTAGAAGCTCCGACGCGACGTTCCAAAAACTTGAAAAACTGTGACGAACATAATTTCTAAAAATTCCGGCTAAGCTAATTGCAATTTCTTAAATTTTAGAAATTTGTTTTGGTCTCAAAATTGTGAAACTTCGATTAATCTATAATCAGGAATATATTTTCTTTTACCAACTATATTTTGCGTTTTATCAATTTATGTGAATAAAGAATTTATCAAATCATGCGTTCTAAACTATGTTTAACACAGATTTGTAAGATTGACTATCTGCAATCACAAGCACTTGTTGGTTTTCAGGCAAATCTGTAACTGAAGACGACACAAATTAACAAATATTTTTTTGTCAACAAAGAAATAAAAAATAAACAAAGGGATGAAAGGAAAGGTCTGGAAACAAATTTCAGAATGTTAAAGCACCATCATGCGGGAATTCTTTCGTACGTAGGAGATTGTGCACGTTAATCTGCTTGTGGTCCTCATTTTATGTTTTGCTAGAGTCAAATTATAAGCTATACTAAATGTAAGATATTAACGATGATTATGGATAGATTCTGAAGGATGAAAACACAATGTTGAAACCTTTTAGTGCGCTGAGATTTAGCACCAAATCATTTTCTAATCAATTGCATTATTGATTTCATAGCAAGTACTACAGTATGTTCTTTTAAACAAGTTGTTTGACATCAATGAGTACTATCGCTTATTAATATATTTCAATTATGGTATTTCTTTAATTTATTTTACTTTAACGCGAATAAAGTCCAGAATAACGTTTATTAGTTTTGATTGTAGTTGGAGGAGTTTAACACCTATTTTGGTTCACATTTTGGTTTTTTAAAGTATTGTTTGGGGTTTTAATAGTTATTATTATAGTTTGTGCTTATTGTAATTTTATGTTTTTGAAATTAGTGGAGGGCTACAACAAATCATCAAATGACCGAACGTGGCCCGCCGGTCTTAGGAACTCCTAGATTTAGTTTAATTTTTAATGAAAAGTAACTACTTTTTCTTCTTTTAATGTAATCGAACCCAGACCTCTAGCTCTGCCTGCAGTCCAGAGCTACAACCGTCTTCCATGTAAATGTAAACTGCTACATTGATATTTCAAAATAAATGTTAATGAATATTGAACGTTTGCTTCCTTGCAATTGACTATTTCTCTTATTTAAAAAAAAATTATAAAACAACCATGAAAAAAGTCCCTAGAATTTTCTCAAACAGGCTTGCGCAAGCAGAAAAAAACAACAAATTTCAAGTGCACGAGCTATGAAAGTTTTGATAATACATCAACAAAGATTTCTACTCATTTTAATAGTTGCTTTCAACAAATAATTTTACAAATTAGATATTACATTAATTTTTATAAATATATATATATATATATATAAATTTTAAACTTCCTGACAACTTGACAAAACAAATGCTTCTAAGTTCGGAGGCAAGGCACAAAAAGCTAGCGTCTCGTCTTTTTCTCCTTTCACAGGAGGGGGGGGGGGGGGGGATTCTTGGAGAGGGAAGGGACAGCTGGGAGCTGCCGGTGAGAGAGTTATCTTGACTGAGCCAGTTCCTGGAAGAAAATCTCCCTCCCCTCCCCTCTCACATATGTTGTCACTGTGCTATCTACGAGGGGGTTACGCCTAAGGACCCAAGCACGTGTCCGCAATTGCGGCTCCTCATGTCATGTTCAGCTTCAGAAAACTTTTTGCCAGGGATTAAAAAATAATATCGAGCTTACAGGAATAAAGACAGTTTTTGCATTTTCGTTTGTTTCTAACTTTTCAATAAATGTTTTTGCACAAGAATTCGAAAAATTTGTTATTGTATTATCAAGAAATCAAAATGTTTCAGAAAATATAAAAATCGAAGTTTTACCACCATTATTAAGGCATCAATATAGAGAACTTTTTCTTTAATTTTTGCGATAGACAATTTAAACTTTTTGAAAAGATCAGGCACATAAAAAACTAACATAAAAATAGTTTACTTCTATAAAATATATTAATTAATAAATTAATAGCAATTAATGTGCCAAATTGTCTGCAAGATTATGACTTGGGTCATTCTTTGTAAATAGGACAAATGCACTTTTAAAAACTGAATTATTTTTAAAAATTGAATGATTTTTATTATATGTGTTGAACAGATTCATATATAGTAAAAAAAGGATGAGATCCATTTGATAATTGTTTTTTTTTTTTCTAAATATATAGATTTTTTCCATACTTGGCAATTGACGAAAACTCTTTTAGATACTTTTAATGAATATCCCCTATCAATCTGTTATGATTATTTATTCCCAATTATTACAAAAAAGTTTTACATTAGTGGTGTTCAATATATACAATATAATGAAAAGTTTAATAGTGAAAATATTTTTGTGATGTTCTGAATAGAACTTGGAAGCGTTAAACCCGGGCTTTGAAGAGTGTTGTCATCATCTTAATAAAAAAATTCAAATTAATTCAATGATAGTTTCATGTTCAACGTAACAGATTCTAATTCAAAGTTTTAGTCATAAATTGAAACTAAGTAACTGACATTATATAGTATATAGTTGCATTTTAGTCGGTTTTCCATAGCGAGGAGAACCACTGATACATAGAACTTCGGCTCACTGAAGCAGAGAGCACCGAAGTCCAGATCAAACCATAAAATTACCTTATTAATTAAAAAAAAATAGATTGAATTCCGCATTCACATTTTTGCCTTTTAAATGTAAACCTCAATTATCAATACTTTTTATGTAATGCCTTGGGTGCATATTCAAGTGTCGGCTCGTCACTTGACTGTGATTCTAAAATACGACGCCCGCCCTCGTGTAGCTCTAGAGCGACGAAAATTCAAACCTAACCTTACCTAATCTGTTTTTGGGAAAGTTAGGTTAGCTTGAAATTCCGTGGCACTGGAGACATGAAGGCTATTGGTGACAGGCTTCATAATTTAGAACCACAGTCAAGTAACGAGCCAACACTAACTAATCTTGAATATTAGCATTTTTGTCTAGCATAATTTCAATGGAATAAATTGCATTTAAGAAATCTGATATACATATCAGTTTAGAGGAAACGACTCCTGATCGAGAAGAGCGGATTCAAAAACAATTGCCATTTGTAGCAAATATAGCACTGTTCATTGTCCAAATCGTAGGAATAAACTCACAAAGTCAACGTTTAACTTTTTAATGGACGAAGTTAACCTTTTTACACATGTTTAGAAAATCGAAATATCATTTAAAACAAAACATTCAAACGTCTCGCGAAAAACAACAACAAACAGGTTCAAAGTTTTTAGTCTCTCTCTCGGAATGGCGAAAAAGGGGAAATCCCGTTCCTCGTTCTTTCGCCTGCCGTCAGTATTTGCGTGATGATCGCTGCTTTTGGCGAACTGATCAGTCTGTTACACTCCCCCTCTGGTTCCGAAAACGTCCCGGTGAGGAACCAGAAGATGTTTTTTTTAGGACGACCTCTCTTCCTGAGGGGAACCACGGGCACAGTGTCTCTGTCTGGGCCAGCCTCACAGTATTCTTTGAGGGCTGACACGTGATAAGTCCCAAGTACTTGGTCGGGAGTGGCTGGGTCGGCAACCTCGTACGTTGTTGGAGATCTCAAGGTGATAATGAGATAAGGACCTTCCCTCCTTGGCATGAACTTCTTACTTTTCTTATTTCGACTAATGGGATGTATGGTCACCCAAACTTTGTCTCCAGGTTTGAAGTATTTTCGTCTTCTTCGTTGGTCGAAATATTCCTTCTGACGGTCTTGCTTTTGTTCAACTCTATCTTTGACATCGAGAATCGAGTTGGCAAACCTCTTGAGATATGGTGTGATCTCGGGTACAAAGTTATCGTTATCTATCACTTGTCTTATATCATGTCTGATGTCGTCTGTCGTGCGCAACTGTCTTCCAAATTGGAGATATGCAGCCGTGTGACCGGTGGTGTCACACACTGATGTATTCATGGAGAATCTTATGAGGGGTAACTTGTCTTCCCATGCGATGTGTTCTTCTCCAACTAGAATTGCCAATCTAGGTTTCAAATCACGGTTTTTGCGTTCCGATGGGTTAGCTTGTGGATGGTAAACTGGGATGAGGTCTTGTGTAATCCCTAACAAGTTACAAGTCAATTGCATGACAGAACTGACGAACTGTGGGCCATTGTCACTAATTAGTCGTCTTGGGATTCCATAGCGTAGGAATACTTCTTCTATTAGTACTTTGGCACAGTTTGCTGCAGAAGCTTCAGCAAGAGCAAACAGTTCGACCCATTTGGTACTTGTATCTTCAACGAGAAAGATCCACTTCTTGCCAGTGGGGGTCTCGGGCAGAGGTCCAAAAAGATCAATGGCAAGAGTTTCAAACCTTTGTGCATACGCCGGCGTTCTTAAGAGTCCTGCTGGTTTCTGATTAGTTGGCTTGTAACGATTGCATTCGGGACAGGTCCTAATGTAATCTGAGATAAACTTCTTCATTCCTCGAAAGTAATATCTTGATGCAATCTTCTTGTATGTGTTTTCGACACCATAGTGTCCAGCAGTTGGGGCGTCGTGGTGTTCTTGAAGGATTCTCTCCCTCTCCTGGACAGGCACCACGAGTTGAGCCTCTTCCTCATCTTCTTCGTGCTCTGGTGAATACCGGTACAGGCAGTGGCGGATTCAAGGGGGGGGCAACAGGCCTTTTGACCCCCCTTGACCTCAGGTGCCTTTTTTTAAAATTTCGGAAGAAAAGGGGAAAATGTAAAATATAGGAGTTTGAAAATCGGACCACTAAACAGAAAATATACAGGCGCGCCAACCACGGGGGGAGGGGGGGGGGGGGGAGTTTAGGGTCAGCCCGCCCTGACCGTCCCCCCCCATCCTGTTTCCCTAAGCACCCCCCTCCCCCCGCAGCTTCCAAAACACAGCAAGTCTCTTCCAAGATTTTTCTTTTTTGCCTCGGAGAATCTTTTTTTTTTTTTTTTTGGCTGGGAATTTCATCGCTCGAAATGAAAAGCAAACACAACGCATCAACACAAACCCACAGGGGCCTATCACAACTAGAGGGGGGAAGGGGGTAAAGCATCTACCCCAACAACACGTAGTAATGGCCCAAGAAAAAGTTAACGTTATCTGTCTGAGGCAATAAAAATTGTCGGATAAAATTACCACTTACTGTCTTCTGTGTCCGTCTTAGGGAAACGAAAGGGGCTACATTCAAACCCCTCTCCCACAGGGTTATAATAAACACAGAAGCTACGGATAAATAGCACCTCATTTGGCTACTTCGCACTAAGCTAGTCACATCAAGGTATTTTTTTTTATGGATTTTGTTGCTAAGTATTGGATCCACTGCAAGACATTTTTAATGAAAACGAGGTTTTGGTAGGAAGTGGGTGTTTTGGTTGGGAATGCTTGTTAAATAAAAAAGCTTATGCTTTGGAAAAAATAGCCTTACATACGCTTAACTTTTAAGATGGTTTTTGAGAGTTTTAAAAATAGTCATTTTTAACTGAGTTTCAAAGCATTCATTGTTGCTCCAAAACAAAAGAAAAAAGCAAATCTATTTTTTTAAAAAAAATTTCCTTTTTTTTAATTCGGAATAATTAAAAAAAATTGGTATTAACATCGTAGAGATTTCCGTCTGTATCCCTCTTTTAATTTTCCGTTGTGATTTACGATTTAAAAAAAATCTATTTTTCATTTGAAATGTAATGACAACGTGTACCAATCTTTTTTCCTGTGTGTATGTACGTAAGGATATACATCAATGTCCGAACGGACAGATACAGTAGAATCAAGCTTAAAGTGTATCAAATATCAGTGAAATATTTGCAAATCATTTCCTATAAATATGAAGTAGTAAAAGATACAAATACGTATTCGACGGAAATAAGATACTGAAAAGCTGGCATGACAAATATCTACATTCAATCAAACGCATACAATCTGTATACATGTAATGTGTATAAAAACTACTTTTTTTGCAAATTTGACAAAATTATACTTAAAAAAATGTATGGCCCATTGCAAGCAATATTTACTTGCATAAAAATCATATTTTATAAGGTACATAGGTAAACAGTAAAATAACATAATTTATAATAAATTTTATCTCGCCAAAAAAACCTTTCAGTTGAAAGCAATTTAAGCACCACAAAACACAAGATAATCTTTGTATAGTTGTGGTGTGTGTGTCAAGCAGGGGTATAGGCTTCGAAAAAAGCACTTTCCGTGGGAAAGCATAGTTGGGGATCGTCACCTCTCTCGTCGTCCTCTTTCCAAGAACACAATCCGAATCCCCATTGCCCAGCTTCTGCAAAAATTATCTGATTTTTATCAAAGCAGGACATGAAACCCCGTTTGGTTTTTATGACCAAAGAAGAAAACCTGAAGTTGCAGGGTCCTTGCTTGAAACTGGAGACAATTATTTACGACCTCCCCCCATCACTTAGCTGTTGGGAGCATTTTCGCAAAGGCGGTCGTACGTTTTCTCAGTTTTTGCCAGATCTTAGAAAGATTTCCTGGACTGGCCAATGAGCAAAAAACAGAAACTGAGCCCATAGCCTCAGAATATTTGGTGTTGGACAGTGGACAGTTTAGTATTTGACACTGCGCGGAATAGGTTATTATTTTTATTTGTTATCTTTATGTATCGATTTTTTCGTCATTTATAAGTGTCTAAAGGCCCATTTAAAGGTAAGATATTAATAATAATTTCATTTAATGTTAAAACTTAATATAATTGAGTTTTCGTAAAAATATAAATGTCGCTTTAATATGCACTATTTATATATCTATTAGTGGTTAACAAGTGTTCCGTGAAATATTGTTTAATGTTTTGATCAATTGTTTATTTCTGTTAGATTTAGACTTGTTGGTGTTTATAAATTAATTCCTATTTTACGATCAAGGTAGTATACAAAACGTGTAAAAAATTACCGTTGCATAATTTAAAAATTTGTATTTTTTTTTTATTTTAAATTGGTATTTAATTTATTCTTCAGAAAATGACAACATGTTCTTAGACTTATTTATACTATCCTAATTTATAATTTTAATTCGTACAAAAGGTAAGAAAAAGGAAGCTATTTAAAAAAAAAATAACTGTTACACTTTAAAAAAAACTTCAGAAGTTAACATTTTTTAAAAAAAACTTTCAAAAAGTGTTATGTCATTAGAGTATTTTGTTTTTTCATTTTATGTCGTAAATGATGCTGTCATAAAGTTATTTAGGTTGTGCATTAAAAAAGTAAAATGTGAATACCGTTTTTTTATATTCTGAATCCTTTAATAATAGGGGATATGAATGTTCTATATTTTTATTTCGTAAAAAATATTTGAAATATTTTTAGTCATTATGTAAACCTCACGCATCTTCTTTTTGTTGTATTACTTCTTGTATTAAATAAACATATTTTTTTTATTATTGCATGAAAAAAAATCCGATTTTTTACACTATAATTTTAATATCAGACGCGTGCGAAAAAAGTTATTCTTCTAATGGAAACAGTGATAAAAAATTACTTTTTTTTATAATTGCGTGAAAAACAAGAAGTTCTAAAAGAACTAAAATAGCCTACTTTCCTGTTACTTAAATACTTACTAAAATTCTTATCTTGAAAAAACTAGGATCGTTACAGTAAGTGACATCAACAACCGTTTCTACATTAAATTTATGTACAAAAGAATAAATTTCACTAACCACAGCATCTAGCTATAATTTCAACTTCGTAAAGCCATTATTTTCTTTTATTTTCTATCACCAATAAAATAAATATTACTTATCGTCCGCATGATTTATTTGCAGTTATAAATAAATATTTAATTTTTCGTAGAAAAAAACCCATAAAACTATTCCAAAATGCACTTAAAATAATAAATGTAAATAAACAAGTAGGTTTGTAACAGAATATGTCACTTAACCTGCTTCCAAACAACAGTTGTGTTTAACAGGTAAAAAGGCGCCAAACACAGCATTAATTCTATATTAAACATTTAACAGCTAATTTCAGCTAGTTTCATTTATTTTATTTCGAGAATTAAATAATTATTACTTAAATCGTTTGCAAAAAACTATATTTCAAAGAATAAATATGTAATATTTTTCTCTTTTGAATAGAATGAAAACATTGCTTACCTACATACAGAATCTTGAAGTGAAATATATTTGACGTCATTTCAAACTGATCGATGTCGCAAAAATAAATTTATTTTAATTCATTGTCTAAAAGAATTAAAGTTTCTCAAGCGATTGTTGCCATGGCAATGGTGATTTATTTCTAATAAAATGGCTTCCTATGCTTTTTAAATGAGCATTAAATGTTAAAGTTTTTTTAAGTAATTGAAGTACTTAGAAATCGAATTCTTTTCTGAAATTTTCAATATATTCTCATTTGGATACGCTGAATTTTTTGACGTATATCACTTTTCCGTAGCATTTGTAGTTAAATTCAGCGTTTTAAATGACTCGAAATTGAATTTAAATGCTAATTCAATGGGAAATTCGTCGACAAATAGTAGATTTATGTCCGTCCGTTCGTACAGACAGACGGACAAAAAGTATGAAAGTCGGGTCTCTGAGGTCATAGCTTTCTAACAAAAAAAGAATTTTTAAGATCGGATGGATAGAACCGATTTTGGAAGGGGGGGGGGGGGGTACGGACAGACGGACGGACGGATGGACAGACAGACAGACGGACGGACGGACGGACATCGACCGCATGTCAATACCTACTTTTTTATTTTTTTTAATTCTTCGAATTAAAAAAAAAAGAAAAGTAGGCTAAAAATCTGACTTTTACACTATAATTTTATTTATCAGACGTGTGCTTAAAGTTATACTTTTTTAGAAACAATGATAAAAAAATTACTTTTTTTCACCTTAAAGCAGTGAAAAAAAAGTACTTTTTTTTCACTCGTCTTAAAAGATGCCAACATTTCAAGTAAAACTGATATATTTTCTACTTTTTCCTTCACAGTAATAAATATTTCTTCCAAAAAGGTATTATGCCCCTTTAAAAATAATCAAAAATGCAATTATTAAAAGATGAGGTATAATCTTAATTTATTTGATAAAAAAATAATAAAAAGATTATTAATTATAATAATATAATAATTAAATCAATATATTAATTAAATCAATATAATAATCATAATATGTTAATTAAATCAATATAATAATCATAATTTATTAATTGTATGTTATCGCCGACGCTCATGATTTTGAACTTTTGGGCCAGAGGTTGATAATAGGAATCCTGGGTAACATTTGCCCCCCTCTTAAGTTTCGGCTGGATCCGCCACTGGGTACAGGACACCTTGGTTCATAAGGTATCCACGACTGGTGTAGTTAGCAAAGTTCTCATCTTTTTCATCGCTCTCAAATGATTCAATTATTGTTCTAAGTTCTTCATCCTCCATCTGTCCTTTGCGAATATCACTTGACTTCCTGGATGGCATGTCCAGAGTGATGGCGCAAACATCAGGGGTTTCGTTATTGGCATACGTTGGACGTGACAGCATGTCAGCGACAACGTTGGCTTTACCTGGGGTATATTCAATTTTCAAGTTGTATGATTGAATTTTCAACGCCCATCTTGCCAGACGACCTGAAGGGGATTTAATACTCAAAAGCCATTTGAGAGGTTGATGGTCTGATGCAAGGAGAATTTCTTGATTTTCAACATATCCTCGAAATTTCTCCAAGGCCCACACCACTGCCAAAGCTTCCCGCTCGGTGGTAGAGTAGTTTCGCTCTGCAGGGATCAACAGCCTGCTTGCATATTCTATAACATGTTCATCAGGGCCTTTTCCTTGGAGAAGGACTGCTCCAAGGGCATAGTTACTTGCATCTGTACGGATGGTGAAAGGCTTTGAACCATCAGCTTGCTTCAATATTGGAGAAGTCATCAATTGATTCTTTAAGGTTTCAAAAGATTCTTGTTGTTCCGTACCCCATTGCCAATGCACTTTCTTCTTAGTAAGGTTACTAAGTGGCCGGGCTATGTCAGCAAAGTTGGGGACATATCGCCGAAACCAAGAGCAGGTTTGCAGGAAGGACTGTACTTCTTTCACGTTGGTAGGGACTGGAATTCTTTGAATAGAAGCAATTTTGTCTTTATCAGCTTCAATTCCATCTTTGGTAATCCAAAATCCCAGATATTTCACTCGGTCGCATGCAAAGCGACACTTCTCTCGATTGGCATGGAGTTTGAAGATGGACAGTCTTGCGAAAACCTCTTCAAGATCAAGCAGATGTTTTTCAAAAGTCTCTGACAGGATTATGATGTCATCCAGATAAGATAAGGCAAAAACATCTTTCAAGCCACTTCGAAATTTGTCAATTAATCTTTGAAAGGTAGCAGGGGCATTTCGTAATCCAAACGGCATCCGTAGATAACGGTATGTACCAAAAGGACAAATGAAAGCAGTTTTGTCCTGGTCAGGTTCAGCAACTTTTATTTGATGATAACCTGATTGAAGATCTATGGTAGACATGTAGGATGTCGGGGTAGCTTCATTCAATAGGTCATCCATTCTGGGCAAGGGATAGGTATCGACCTTTGTCACAGAGTTCAGCTTTCTGTAATCGATGCAGAGACGTACTTTTCCATTAGGTTTAGGAACAAGTACCACAGGAGCAGCGTACGGGGACTCGCACTCTTCAATTATGTTCTGCTTCAGCAGCTCCTCAATCTCCTGCTTCAAAATTTCTTTCTTCATAGGATTCATTCTGTAAGGTGACGTTGCTACCGGATGGTGATCTCCTGTATCGATGCGGTGTTCGATAAACGGTGTGGGCTCTCCCCCTGGCTGGAAGATATCTTCAAATTCTTCTATCAAACCATTCAGTTCAGCTTTCTGGATTTCTGTAAGATGTTGGCCTTCATCTATTCTCAAATGGATTGAGTGAAAATCAGCTGTTGCATTTGAGGTTTTTGGAAAAGGGTCTTCCACGAATGGGTAATGTTCTCCAGGTTTATTGATAAAGTACCAGTTGTGATGTGGTACATTTAGAACAATACCAGCTTTTTGCAAAAAGTCTGTCCAAGAAGAGTTCGATTGTCTTTAGCTGATGGTAAAGCAAAAATCTTGGTTTTGAAAATGTTTCCTTCGACGTCGATGTCAACTTCGGTGTGGTGTGCCTCGGTTTCTTTTTCGATGCCATCAGCCAGTGTTACATTTAGGACTGTAGTTTGGAATGCTGTCCCATTTTCTTTCAGTAGGTTGTACAACATCTCACCAGCTATTGTATTACTTGCTCCGGTGTCGGCACATGCAACACCATTGATTCCGTTTATTGAAACTTTCAACAAAGTTTGATGGGTACTTTTAAGTGAGAGGGACTTAAAATGCAAAGAACTCAGTTCCGTTGTTTCAATTCTTGAAGTTCCAGGTGGGTTTTCATCGAAACTGGTAAATTGAACGGCTCCAAAAGTCGTAGATGGCGAGTTTCTTGCAGGATTGCAAACTCTACACTTCGATCTGATGATTCCGGGGGCTCCACAACCAAAGCAGTTGATCACTGGTCTTTCTTCCGAATGATTTTCAATTCTGTTTTCTCTGGGTATTGCAGCTGGAGCCTGTGCTCGGTTAGGATAAGAGTTGTTTCTCGCATTTTGAATGGGGATCCACGGTTCTCGGGATTCTCTTTGGACATCCAAGTTTCTGGAACCAAGATTTCCTCTTCTGGGATGTAGAGCACCTCGTTTGACTTCTTGAGTTTGGTAACTTTTTGGTTGAACCATTTTCTTCTGTGCTCCGAGCGTTGTTGGTCGAAGTCCTTCATAACTATCCAGTTTTTCAGCTAGTTCTGACGGGTTGTTCAGATTTTCCCACACATCCAAATAGTGCTGACGACATTCTGGGGTGCTTCTTCTTTTCATTTGGTCACAAATGATAAGATCCTTGAGTTGGGTGAAATTTGAAATCTGGAGTTCTTCCAACCAGCCTTCGAAAAAGGTGCGGAGTTCAAAGAAAAAATCTTTCCATGTCATCTCAGGATTCTTTTTTGTTTGGGAGAACCGTTTTCTAAACTTCTCGGCAGTCAACCGGAAACGCTGCAGAAGAATTCCTTTTATGTAGTCGTAGTCTTGTGACTGTTCCTCTGGTTCACGTGCGATTAGTTGTGCAACATCCGTGGGCAGTACTCCCAGCAAATATGCTACCCAGTTTGACTTTTCAACTTTGAAGAATTTTAGTTGGCGTTCAAACAAATTTAGGTATAAAGACATGTCGTCTTCTTTCACATCAAATTCTGGAATAAGATTTTTCAGTTGTAACTGTGGTTGAGCAGGGAACGCAACACTTGCAATATTAGATGGTTGAACCATTTTTTGTGCTTCGATTTGCAGTCGGAGTTTTTCCAACTCAAAATTATTCTGCCTTTCTTGTTCTTTAAAAAGTCGTTCCTGTTCTTCGGCTTTCTGTTTCTCGGAAGCTTGTAAGGCTTCATTTTCTTTCCGCTCATCAATTATCCTCAAAAATGCACCACGTGTGAATTCTTCGTCATATGAGACCGATTTAGTTATCGCATCCTTAATATCAAGAACTCTGGAATTTTCATCAACTGGTATATCAAGTTCACGAGCTAACTCAATAATATCTTGTTTTTTCCCTTTAGATAGGTACGCCATTGTGACAGTTCGGTATTTATAAGGATAAATAACAATTTATTACTCAAAGATATTTAACTATCTTTTCAATTCCACCAAAAAAAAAAAAATCACTTTTGATTTCTAAACTTAATACTCGTAGTGGTAACGAACGTAATTACGTGCACAATGTTATTGACGACAACCAATAAAGCCTATATAACCACTTGAATTTACGATAAAACAAATTTTATATACAACCAGAAGTACGATTTTTCTTCCCAGTGTATTAATAGGCCATTATATACACTTTATTTCTAGATGAAATAATAAATTTTTAAATACAACCAGAATTAGTTGATTAATTCCTTGCAATTTACTACCATATCACTTTTCTAGACGAAAATAATCTAAACTGAATTATGATAATTCTTGAAAACTATATAATTGCACTTTTTATTTCAGGGTGAAATATTTACTCAATTCATAAAGATATCAAAAAGATTCGACAGGTACTACAAAAGGAATGGTATGCGAAAATAGATTTCCAGAAAATAGTTCTGTGCACACGACAGAAAATTTCAATTCTTGTTTTCGAAATAGCGAAGGCTATTCTTCAGCTGTATAGAAACAGTAATTATCTTCGTATTAGCGACCGCTAACACAATTTCTGAACAATTTTCCTTTAGTAGTTCTTGTCTATAAGAAAGTTTGTACTTATCTGTGCATGAGGAAAGCGAGAACCTGGTCTTGGTTATATCCTTTCAGGTCAACACCACGTTGTGTCGATTCGCATGCCGCCATTTTTACATCAGCCATGCTAGCACTCGTAAAGAGCTTACAGAGTTCGTAGTTCGTGCTTATCTAGTTGGGCGTCAATTGTAGCAAATATAGCACTGTTCATTGTCCAAATCGTAGGAATAAACTCACAAAGTCAACGTTTAACTTTTTAATGGACGAGTTAACCTTTTTACACATGTTTAGAAAATCGAAATATCATTTAAAACAAAACATTCAAACGTCTCGCGAAAAAAAACAACAAACAGGTTCAAAGTTTTTAGTCTCTCTCTCGGAATGGCGAAAAAGGGGAAATCCCGTTCCTCGTTCTTTCGCCTGCCGTCAGTATTTGCGTGATGATCGCTGCTTTTGGCGAACTGATCAGTCTGTTACACATTTAATTTTACAGTTTTTTTGTCATAAATATCTTGATCGTATAATGTAAATGTGACTATATTGTTCTTAACTACGATACCCGTCATCAATAGCTCTCGTGTATGTTAATCTACATTTATATGTCCTCAATTTGAGACAGTAAAAAAAAATCGCACTTATCTATAATCAGTAAATGAGATTGAGTGAGTGGCGACAGTAAAAGACTCCCACTCCCATGATATTTTTAACACTAAAAGTACTGTAAAAACGTTATCACTCATGGATAATGGCTGATTTAGAAGAGACAATCCTTTTAGAATAACATACCAATTTAAATTCGATTTCTTAGTCTGAACTTTAAAGTAGTGTTATAGGAGTGGCTCTATAACCCAGGGACATTACATAATCATAAAATTACATAAAACTATTGATGGTAGAAAAACATCAGATACATTTTCGGAAACTACAGAAACTAATTAACCTTAAATAGTTCCACACAAAAAAATTATATATTTTTAACGGCCTTTTTTAGGACGTTAAAAGTTATAAAAGCATGCAGGGACAGTGTGAGGGAGTGACTAATCAGGTATTTAAATGAAATTTTATGCAAGTAAATTATAATTATTTGACATTTTTTAAATGTGACTAGTTAGGTTGTGGGCCAGTTTACATTAATAAATCACAAACATGCATATATAATTTGAAAATAAAGAGCAAAGTATCCAGGACATCGATTTGTCATTTTTACAGAGAATGTCCCCATTCCTAATTACTAGTTTTACATAATTTTTGCAGAAAAGAAAACAGTAAATATTCTGGCATGTTATCATACAAATTCTAAGCTCTAAGCAAATTAGTTATTTAATTAAGATAGTTTGAAATGGCTAGCTTTAAAATATCTGACTTTTTTTTAAAAATAATTTATGTTTTAAAAAAGTATGTAAAAAAATTATTATTTTTACAATTGTTATAAAAATTATGACCATATGCCCTGATTCATATTATATTTAAAATGCACTTTAAGTTTTTAAATCGAAAAGATATTAATTTGAAATATCTTGCTTTTAGTACAAGCACATTATGAAAAAATTCATTCTTCAGAAACTGAGTTCAAGGTTTTCATTGTAAGACGGATGACTAAAGAATTGCTTTTAAAAGACTGCCTGTAAATTAAAAGCTATTTATATTTATAGTTCATGAAATCTTCTTGAACCATTTGAAAGATCAAGAATCAGATAAAATTTTAATGCAAAGGTATCAGAACATATATTTTGATCAAATTTTCCGTTTTCTAAAACAGTGAAAACTCTACGACCGGACACCTCCATTAAACGACCGATTTTTTCATGGCACCGATTGTTCTCCGTTGTGTTCAATGTTAAAAGCCACTCTGGGAGATCTCATTCCCCAAACGACCAGTTCCCATTTCATGATAAATCATCTTTTTCCAGCACTTGTCAATAGGTAAATTTTGTAAAAAATCGAAACAAAAATGAATCAGTTTTTTCAAACTCAAAAAAAGGTTTATTTCGTACATACTAGTATATATATATAATTTTCGAGTTAATAAACTAATGATAAATAGATTGTTTGTAAATTTTAATGGTTAATAAGTTGTAAAATAAATATCAACTCTCGGGCTAATTCACTTTTTGTTATCTAGGAGCGACCAACCTCCTTTTACGACCAATTTATTAGAGAACGGGAGGATGGTTAATCTTGGAGGCTTTACTGTATGTGAATACAAAACAGATTTGGTGGGTCAAAAATTACTGAATTCCGCATACAATTCCTTTTTATTAGACTGTTATTTAAATTAGAAAGACGGATTATACGTCAAATGTGAGAGTTTTTTGATGCACTTCACTTTGATATACGGATTACTACATAAATTGCAAGCCTCGTTTTACGTTCAAATGAAAAACATGGGCCATTTGTTGCTTTTTTATGGTTATTGGTAAATAACCCCCCCCCCCACAACTCTAAAAAGTTAGAAAAATTTAGAATCGTATTTTACACCCTCAAAAACATACATAAAGATACCAGAACCACAATAATAACCTAGCCACTTGTGCTTTGAATCGGCATTTTTTTAAAATTGCACTAATTTTTATTTGTATTGAAATCGTTTTGTTAATAATCACTAAAATAACTATGCATGGGGGCAGTCATTAACAAAACTGTACAGAACTTTTTAAAAAATAATAAATTTTTCATGTTAATCGCGTTTTTTAGTTTCAATGAAGTGTAACTTTTTGTTAAAATTGTACAATTAGTTGAATGCTAAAATAAAATGCAAGGAAGAAAGGAAAAGTACCGAAAGTTTTCGTGCGATTTCTCCAAATGAAAAAAAACCCAATTATTTCTAAATGAAGTAAAATAGCCTATTTTACTGTTACTTTTTTTGCTTACTGAAATTTCTGTAGGAAAACAAGGTTTGTAACGGTACTTGTCGCCTAGAATCCCTTCTACACAAGATTTACACGCATTAGAAAAAAAATCGTTAAACACAGCATCCAGTTAACCCTTTCAGTCCCAGTGATGCCATTTGGCATCATCACCTTCAATATTTTTTTTCAAAATGTTTATGTCCCGCTATGACATCCAAACACACATAATTCGATTCTTCACACTTTGTTCTATCAGACGAAATTTTACTTTTATCTCAATAGAAGTCAGAACTACTATTTTTTTTATTTAGAAAATAGTCAACAAGCGTTTCTCCTGATTTTTGATAAGTTCACTTCAGTTCCACGTATTTAAAACACAATTAAAACTATTTCGGTTAAAATAATTACTAAATTTTTTTTAATAATATGGTCAGATACCTTAAAATATATAACTCGAAGTGTTTTTAGGTAATATATATTTTTTTATTTTGTTGTTTTCCACAGTTAAAGAATTTTGACATTGTTTCAAAAACCATATAAAAAATTTAAAGGGATTTTTTCTTCTTATGGAATTCGTATATTTGACCTAAAATAAGCTTATTTTGTGAATATCAAATGTTTCTGTAGTGTAGTAAATTTTTGGGACTGAAAGGGTTAAAAACTTTCAACAGCCAAAACCAACTACGAGGTAAAGCTGGAGAGTTTTTCTCATATTTATTTATATTTTTCATTTTATTAAAACAAATTAACCAATTTTTGACGAGTTCAAAATCGTGTATTTCCCTTTAAAGTGTTCCAAAAAATTTAAAAATTCGACCCCTCCAGGCAAAGTCCTTATCTAACGATATAACTTTGATTTCAGATGATAAAGCGCGGAGATATGATGGGCACCGCAGTTCAACTTTTTCCCAAGACGCTTGACAAAAATTGTTGCCATCGCGCCGTATTATTTACTTATGCACTTATGCACCGTAAATTTACTTATTTCGCACGAGTTAACCCTACCTTTCTCTTAATTTATCTGCAGTTCGAAGAACAATTAAATTTTTAATACACGAAACTACCCTAAACTGCACTAAAAAATAAGTGTAAATTAAAACTAATACACATTTGTATGCAAAAAAATAAGCGTTGCTGCTTTCTAAACAAATTACTGAACCAATCAATGAATCACATATAGTGCTACATTTTATAATATCTATCCAAACTGATTTTATAACAAAAAGTTATTTTCCTTTATTTATAAATATTTTTTTTAAAAAACCAAGTTTCTAATTCTATTGTTGATATCGCAAAAGCGATTTAAATGGTTAAATAGTTATTTAAGCAACTAGTGGAGAAAACAAAACTTTACTAAGCTAGTGGCTTTTATTTCACGAGCGAGGTATGGGCGAGTGAAATAATGACAAGAGCTTAATAAAGTGTTATTTGGCACGTGCCGTGCTGGCTTACAATATTTTTATAATAACTTGCAAAAGCGTGAAATTTGTGTTCTTACTTTTGTCTTACTTAATTTCCTTTAATAATTTTTGTAAAACTTGTAGTTTCCATGGAGATATTAGAAAATTCAAAAGTAATGAGCCAATTGAAATAATTGAGCTTCATGACATCATTTAGTTTCCATAGAAATATTATTGACATTTTGTTTTTCTACCAATCAGATACTCTTATTTACTTTACCGCACTAGTGCCGAAAATCGCATTTTCGCTGACGTAAGCACTTTAAGTGTCACTTTCGCAACGATTTATGAATAAGTATGATACAAAAAAGTGAACTTTTTTGCACGTTGTTATGAAAAAATAATTTCAATTTTCAAAGCTATTTCAATGGATAATTTGAGGATATAGACGATATCGTTCCGGACGTACAGACAGACGGACAAATAGTATGAAATTTAGGTCTCTGAAGTCATACTTTTCTAACAAAAAAAAGAATTTTTTAGTTCGGATTGATAGAACCGATTTTGTAAGGGAAATACGGACAGACGGAAATGGTCAGTATGTCAAATGTACCTGTACTTTTTTTTATTCTTTCGAATTAATTGGAAAAGGAAATTTAGGGGTAGAGGCAATCTGTACTACCAACTAAAAAAAAACTACGAGGAAATGCACGTGCATTTTTAAAAAGAACAAAAAAAAAACCCCTTAAAACCAAACGTAAATGAAACTTAGTATTAAACAAATTCTCCAAAAAATGGTCGATTTTAAAGTTGAAGTTGCATGCTTGTTGGAAGAATTGCAATTTACAATAGCCGGATTTTTTGAAAATTATGGTCGTCGCAGTTTTTTTTAATTTTTTGCAATGTCGGAGCTACAAATTTTAAGATTAGCAACAATTTTGGAATTTTACAACAGCCGCTATTTGGAGATTTTACGGAGTTCGCCTAAGTTTCGTAATTTACAGATCGCCTATGTATGATTCTAGGATTGCCGAATTTTTAAGATTTTATTATCGCATTCAAGTTTTGCAAATTTCGGATCGGGATTCGGAAAAGATTTATTTATTTTGTTGTCATACTAATGAAAAATTTGGTCAAACTTTGCTATCAGTGACCGTAAATTTTGAAAAAATTTCTCATTAATATTATTTTAGTATTGATAAACTGAAAACTCGCAGAGTGGTTTTAAAGCGCAAGTCCCAAGTCCGACTGCACTTACATAATATATTAAAATAAATGTCTAATGTAGAATGTACTTCATGTTGTTTAAAATGTAACTAGATTTTAGTAGATATGCATAATTAAAAACTTGTGTTTAATTTTTAAAAAAAAAAAAGCGAAACATGACGTTCTTCGACTGTCTAAAACTAAAAACGTAATGAAACCTGCTCATTTCTAATTTCCTACTTGGCATATTCGTTTTTTACGCAAAAACTGAGAACAGTTGAACAATGACTTATCACTCTGCTGCCTCTAAAAAATAAAAAAGCTATCCCTATTCCTTCAACAGGTTTTTATCTCCAACCCCCTAAGAAATTTGCTGCCCAAGGAAAATAAAAGCAAAAAAAGGAGGGGGACTCCCCAGGCACTGCTCCAGGAGACGGGGTTGCCAATCAACGGGGATGGGAGGTTATCGCGGTAAAGACGGGAGAAAGCTTGTTGGGGAGGGGGGGGGATAGAAGATGGATGGGGACGTTCAAAGGGAAAAAAAGGAGAGAGACAACTTGTTTTGCGGGGGGGCTTGCTAATCAACTACATCGGGGATGGGGGGGGGGAGCTGATATCGCAGTTTACCTACCCTACACCCCATGTCTGACAAAAAGGCAACCCTGAAACTCTAAATAAGCACCCCCCCCCCCCTGCGGACCACGTCCAAGGACTGAAAGGAGAGAAAACTTGTTGGGTTTGGGGGGGGGGGGATACAAAATCGGTGCGGATAGAGAAGGAAGAGGGGGGGGGGGGGAGCGTCCGAAGCTGGTTGGTCTTGTAATGGTCCACTGATTTCTAGGTTGGTCTTGGTGTTCTGTAAACCGGGCTCGAATTGTTATTTTATTAAACCAAAAAATAGAATACGTTTACTATGAAAAATAAAATACAGTTTAAAAAATAAAAAATGTACCTGCCGATATTATTCACAATTTTAATTAAGTAGAAATTAACTTTTAGTTTCTTACAAAAGCATTTTAGTTTGCCTGGTCAGTAATTTTTTTTCTCCACTATTGGCAACACTGGTTTGGCGGGCTGCGCTAGATTTGCGCGGGCCCGCCGGGCGCATGCCGGGCGGTAGGGTAGTCAGCTGTTGCAGTGCACAATGGATACACTTCGTTTATTAATATATAATGGCGTTTCATCAATAGTACTTGTGATCTAGCAATTTTTTTTTAATTAGTTGCACCATTAATATTACTTTTCAAGAAAGATAAAAGGTAAGAAATTATTATTTGTAGTTTAGTAAGTATAATTTGGCTCGGCATGGCTCTGTCTTAAAATGTTACGTATTTAATATTTAAAATGCTATAAGTTTATGATTGTTAATTTAATAATCTTTCATAATTTCCACGATATTTATTTGTTTTCCAAATAAGATTTAAAAACTTATGTAATTAAAGATTGTAATTGTATAAATGATAATGGATATCTTTTGTAGTAACTAAATAAATGCCGAAGCACGCTCAGCGAAAAAAAATTATATGTAAATTTCAAAATATTTATGCATGATAAAAGTCTCATACAGTTTTATATTTTCTAAAATACCATTTAATGTTTTTTTAAATATAAAATTATAACACTTTAAAGTTATTCAATTCGTTCTAAAAGGCCAAAACTTAATAATTTTACCAATGTCTACCTTTTAAAATTTAAATTTGATTAATCATAAATATTTATTTTTTGAATAGTGTTATTAATTTTCAAACTTAAATTCGTAACTTATTTAATATTTTTTTCATCCATCTGGTCAATTGTGTTTACATATGAGAGCACTAGAGGGCAGCAGCGTAAAGGTAAACAAAAATAGCGTTCTCTTCCAGGCAGTCCAACTCCGGAGATAGCTCCGGCAGCCCTCAAGGTCGACCGGTAAGTTCCGCGCCAACCCCTGGCGCCATTGGCGACTGGTTTTGGCGCGCGTTAGCAGACCAATATCCTGTTTGGTAAAAATGCCGGAACACTTAAAAAAATTAGAATTTTTTTTAACCAACCTTGCTGGGCATCTGGCCTGTTGTTGGTTTTTGTATTATAATTTCATAATAGATATAATAATAAATTTCGTTGCTTTTTTATTCCTGATATGAAAACAACAAGCAAAAAAATTACTTAAAAAATCTATGATTTAAAATGCTGTTTTGCATAAATTAATAAATAGAAAACTTTTTTCATACCTGCACCGGTGACATTGTTCTCTTTTCTTTGGTGGATCGGCTGGAATGCAAGACAATTCTTGAAATACCTCATTGAAACCATCTTCTTCATCCATTATTAGAAAGAAAATAAAGAATCTTAACCAAAATAATAAATATTTAAAAATACTAAGGCAACTTAATAAAATTTAATAGTAAACAAAATAGCGAAACCATAGTAATGAAAAAAATAAGGTTGGTTGGTATACATATATTTTCATTGGTCAGAGACCAGTTTATAAACCTTCGTCAAGTAAGACAGGTAAAATATACATACGCAGACACACACATACGTGACAGATGCTGCCATCTATTGCTTCCACCTCCACAATTTCGACAAGTCACTGAAGTTGACTGAAATAGTCTTCAGGAACCTGTACCCGTGGGAAACTGCGCAAAGACAGCCCACAGGACTTACTGAACTGACCCAACAGATTTAACGAGCACGTACTCTGCATATACTCGGTGGGTTTTCAGCGACCAGGACTCGATCGCGGGACCTTCCGATCCCGAGATCAAAGTTTTGACCACTGGGCGCTTCACAGCCCTATGAAAAAAAGAATTATACAAATTTCACTGTTGCCATTTTATAGGCTAAATATCTTATTATTTTTATTTAAACATATATTTTACGTTTTTAAATGTATTCCCAAAGTTTTAATTCTATAAAACGTTCGATTATCATCTTGAATCAATCTCTCATTATTGAACGCAAGAAAATATTCATCCTATAAAAATGTTACCTTGATGTGAAATATTTAAATATCTAAAAATCCGGATGCGAAACCGCAAAGCCACATTCGATTGCGAAAGTGGAACTAGTTATTACCAGCTGATGATTGGCTACTGGGACACTGACTCCATCAAAATATTGTCAAAAGTTGAGATTTCAGTTTTTAGCCACTATTATTTCAGGTAGACACGTAAATGAATTAAATTTCGGTATTCCTTGTAAATTGGACTGTTATTTTACTCGAAAATAAGGTAAGAATAGGTACCTTTTAATCACATTTGCTTCTAATTATTAAATATAATTTTTACGTCGAGTAAAATTAAAATAAATTTTCGTCTTATGTCAAACATTGATGCAATGTTTACTTCTAAAATTGAAGTATTTGATATCAAAACTTATTATAAATGATTTTTTTAAAAATTAAAGTAAGAAAATATTGGTTATGAAAGGTGTGCAAAACTTGTTATTTACCTGTAGATATATTTTACGCACGTAGAAATTGTAAAATATTTGGTGACCTTTAGAGTGAATTAATGGGGGACATGGTATTTTTTGTCAATTCGTACTATGCTATCATTTCATCACTAAATATCTATTTAAGAAGAAAGATTGTGTAAAATGTAGGTTAAAATTTCTATTAGTTTTAAATTTCTATTTAATTTACTGTATTTAAATTACTGGTTAGAGAAACTCTGATAGATGTAGCTCTAAGAAAGTGTTCAATTGTGATCTTGTAATAATCTCTTCCATATTCGACTTAAGGTTTTTTTTTTTTAAATCTTGCATGGTTAACTTTAATGTAATTGATAATATCAGTCTCCCTTTGCAGTTTAAATCATTTGAACAAGTAAAAATAATGTTGCTGTGTTTATGCATTTTATATAAGTTTGTTGCATAATGTAATAAAAATGCAATTTAACTATAAGATTAGCGCATTTTTTACCATATAAGATGGCCATGCTGCTATGATTTACATGTGGATTCATTTTAGTTAATATTATTAGTCAATGCATTTTGTAAAGAGATAGAAGAATAAAAAAAGGTTTTTAATCAATAAAGTGATTCATGACACTAAAACTTTACTTGGGGTTTAATTTATGTAGAAGCTGGACTGGAATATGTGCTGAATTTTGCATATTTTTGCTGCCTAGCAACTAAATAAAAATTGCAAAATGGAAGCAAATGGTAATCCTGGGATTTTTTTAATTAATACTTTGGATTAATGAGAATGGACTCTAATCTAGTGATAATTTTTTTAAATCTTAGTGACTTTAGATTATACAATGAAACTTGTGACACCCCTTCCGAAAGATTTAGGTAAATGAGGAAAATACAAAAGTCAGGTGTCTATTGTAGTTTATTAAAATTAAATATCACATCTTGCTAAGGAGTATGGCATGTTCACATTCACACTGTTCAATAATAAACAATTGAAGCCCATGCAATAGGTAAACAAAAGGTCTTAATATTACAAAATATTTAGATCAACGACACAAAACTGTTGAATGGGCGGAGGAATGTAGTAGTCGGTAGACTTAAGGCAATGGGGACCATTGACACAACCCCGGGGTGAGCACGGGAGGCTCCTGGTATGGAGCCCTACAATAAATCCTTCGCTAAATCTAAATACAGTAAACTCCCGATTATCCGCAGGTGGATTATCTGCTTTTCGGATTATCAGCGGATCAAGATCCCTCCTTTTTTTCCTGTTAAAAAATAATAATGTAACAAAACTCAGAGAATTGAAAATTATTTGTTTCAAAACTTTGAAGAATGCCTTCCAAATACAAAAGAACAACGAATTCCTTTCAAGAACGACAAATACATCGAATGCACTTAAATAAGAATGACCATAGGAAACCTGGTGTGTTCCAAAATGTGTTCGGCCAGGTGCACATCATGTGCTATTTGTCAAAAAGAGTCGCTTGTAAAATAAACCGTCCGCAATTTTAATTGACTGCTTTGCGTGATTCATGTGGATTTCTCTTATAATACTACTATTTCTCTACTTTACTTTTATAAGACCCAGAAGCAAATTTTGCAGATATTTTCTTCACTTTTGCGGATTATCTGCGAATTCACTTATCCGCGGATGACATGCCACCCAATTTCACCGATAATTGGGAGTTTACTGTATATTACATGTTAAGGAAAAGGGCTGCATACATTCTGCAAATTTTATTGGTTGAATTTTCAAAAACTTTGGAATGTGGATTACCTTATATAATTTATTTAGTTCAAATCAAACTATACTCGCCGCCAACCAAATAAGAAACAGTAGGGATTGCGGTTTTTGAGAAAAATCTATTTCCAGTTTTTACCGCAGTTAACCGGTTTCCGGTTTAAACAAGCCTCATGAAAAAACGGTTGTTCAGTCAAAACCGAGGGCAAAAAAAGCAGTTTCGGTTTTCCATCCCTAAAGTGATTCAAATAAGGGTGGCGGGAACTATAGTGCAATCAAACTAGTAAGTTATGCAATAGTTATCTCTTTTCTTTCCAGACCTGCCATGCTACCCCAGCAAGGAGCAGCCTCGAGCTATCTCCTTGATGCCCCCCGATGAAGCATGCCCCGGGTGCGAATCCAGTGGTCCAGCGCCAGCAGTGGTGAAGCGGGCAGCATGCCCAGCGAGTGGTCCAAGAACGGCAGCCTCATCCACAAGCCCCCGAGGGGGTGGCTGCACCCAGACTCACAGGTGGCCTACGGGGGAGTCAAGTACGGCATACGGGTGAGTTGGGCATTACAGTATGTCGTCACTTAAGTTCCCACATGTGCTATCGCACTGGTTCCCCACTTTTCTGAACCATCTAGACCATCTTGACTAACGCCCATCGCACTCTTTTAATTTCCATAATATGTCTAATTATAATTTGAGCTAAAATGTAACTAATAAAGCAGTTTTATTATTTTAAACCCTTACTACCATATATAAAAACAACCAAAGCTGCTTTATATGGTCACTCTTAAATGAAAAAAAATATGTACATTTTGAACAAATTTTTTGAAGAACAAAAGTGAAATAACCAAGAACTTTAAACTGGATTCTGGATAATTTAGGACAATTGATAGTAAAAATTGATTGGTTGGGTGTGGTTAGAGAATGTACTGTACAGTATTATTTAAAATTTCTATCCTTCAATACTCATCGCCCCCTGAATGCCCCCCAAATACTTATTGCCCCCTTGATAGCTTTGACTTCACAACGATGACGTTTTCCAACAGCCCTCTTTGACTGTTATTTGCTCATTTCGGTTGGGTTTTCGGCCGACCTTTGGCGCGATTTTGGAAAGTTTGCCAAGGGTTACGGTACAGTGCATTTCTACTGTTCTGCAAAGTGAGATAGCAGACGTGGGAACTTAAGTGATGATGTAATCCCTAAACCGGATGGCACTGATCCACTGATTTTTTAATGTCTTTAGAGAAAGGGGTTTATATACCGCATACAGGTGAGTTTACTCAAAGGGTTACCATGTATAATCAAATCCACTGATTTTCAATCTTTTAAGACCTGTATCTAGATTATGGCATCAGAACCCATTGGCACTCTGATTTATAGAAAGAAAGCAAATGTTTACTGTCTGGACAGGCTACTTGTAAAGAAGCTGGGTTCACTGGAACATCATTGCCTTTCATAGGGCCAGAACCTGTGCTAGATCTTCCACATATTTTTAGTCAGGCAGACTGTAAGACAGATGTTCCAGGCATATAACTTAAGAAATTGCCAGAGTGCAAATCATTCGAGAACAACGCAACAAAAGACAGCACTGCAGACTATATGTGGATCTTTCTAATTTTAGTGATGGAAGCCAAACAGGGGATACCAGAATTTGCTTGTCACCCCTAGGGGTATTGATTTGGTATGGGAACATGGAGGACTTTGTGAAAACGACTGACTTTATCATACACCAGTTACTATTTGCATACACAGAGTCTTCGGTCTAAATACTTTTAAAAATAATAAAATTTTACAAATTTTATTTTGCTATTTATTTGCTGCTGGGAAACCTGTCAGGTGACAGGTTTATGCCTTTGCATCCTACAGACGGTAAATATGTTGAGTGTATTGTTTCTGTTTGTAATCCTTATATTGGTCTTGTTGTTTCCAAGGAGAAAGATATATATACTCTAATATGTAATGTAATGAAAAGTTTTTTGATTTTAATATTAGGTAATTTTTTTCAGTATATCGGATGCCTTGAAGTTAACACATCGATGAAAAGCTTGGATTTTGATTTTCGTTCACAAGTAGCTAAGTATGTATAAGATTATCTGTTTATTGTAACAAATTATGTGAACAGATTATAATTTTTACCAAAACCCTTAATTATTTTTTAATTGTGCAATTTGTGTTGTAGGGAATGTATCAATAAAGTATGCGAGACTGCTGGCTTGAAAACTATTGATAAAAAAAGAAAGGTGAGATGTTTCCTTCGGTCATATTGCAGATTTTTATTTGCAGGTCATTTTACTCTTTTTAGACAATTATTAGTTATTTTCCCTTGTATAATTAATGTGCAAATATTTTTTCCCTTTATTGTTAATGCATGTAATTATTTTTCTTATATATACTTATTTATTTAACCTCTTTCAACCTGGCGTCCCCATTTGGGGATATTTTTTTAAACCTCCCCACAAACAATTAACATGTTAATTAGTTCCTAAATGGACCAGGTCCGATGGAAGATCCAAATATCAGTTTTAAACCTTTGATTGCAGGTATCAGGCATTTATTTCGATCAAAAAAAGAAGTTAACGAATGTCAATACGATATTAGTTGTTTAAAAAATCATTTTATTCCAAACTTTTCAAAAAGTTATTTTAGTAGTTAATTTTGAAGTTATTTTGCATTTAAAACAATGTTAAAATAATTGTTAACTACAAATAAGTGATAAGCCTTTTTTGTTGCATTTATAGCACAAAATATGTGTATTTTTAGCATTTGAGGCATGTCCCTAGTAACATGATTTTTTTTAAAAAATTCTTTGAAAAACATATGTTTTATTTCGGGTATTGATTATGGTAATAGATTAAGATCGTTAAACATGTATTCCCTGGAAAATAGGAGATCAAGGGGTGATTTAATTCAGTTGTTCAAGTTCATTAAACAGGGAGACATGGAGGGCTTAGGTTTTACCTTAAATAGCCGGACCAGAGGGCATGGTCAGAAATTGAATAAATCATGCTTTAGAAGGGAGGTTAGAAAACATTATTTTTACAATAAAGTCGTCAATGAGTGGAATGCTTTACCAGAATATGTTGTGTATTCGAAGAGAGTGGAAGATTTTAAGAAGAATCTCGATAACTATTGGAAACTGCTAAGGAATTAGATATATTTTGGACCAACCTTGCTGGGCCTCTGGCCTGTTGTTGGTCGACAATTTTTGTATTTGTATTTAGCATATATTTGTATGTAAATTATGTTAAGTTTAAGAATATACTAGTAGGATTCTGCGTGGGTCTTAAGAGGATAAATTTAGTTTATTTTTTCAGATTGACAAGCGAATTACCCGGATGTTGGCCGAAAAGCCAAACATGGATTACGCTGGCTCCAATGTTAACCTCGTCATCACATCTTCCAACATGACTCTGTCTGTGATGGAGTCGGGAGAGGTAGCAGAATATCTATTTTTCTTTCTAAATATATATTTTAGATGTTTTTCTTTATGATGTTTTATTAAACTCTGTGCCAACCTATCTTGGGTAAAAAAACAGAGTAAAAAGGCAGAGGGAAAAGCACGGTTGGTCTGTTGGTTGGAAACTGTAAAGTAATATTTACGTATAAAATTATCTGGGTACAATTTAACCAAAATACACTTTTCATTCTGATAAAATTGCCAAATTTTCTCAAATAGTATTCAAATCTGTTTGACCTTAAGGGGGTATAGGACACAAAATCTTCAAAAAAATCAAAAAAATTATTATTATCATAAAAAATAACACAAATATTTTAGAATAATTTAAAACAAAAATTTTATTTATATCTGCATTAGAACGTGAAATGTGTAGTTTTTTGTGTCATGACATCTGTGTTTGACAACCACGTTTATAATCTTTGCTTCCTCGTAATATTAGATAGGAATAACGTTATCGCATCCTTAGTTGTTCGGTCGGTTTGGAGCGCTTCAGTAAGGAAAGTGATAAACTTCAAAGCTGTTTTTCTCCTTGATCGTGTTTTCGATGATTTTTTGACTTTAAATTGATATAACTCCAAATCTACTGCCCGTAGAGTGTCAAAATTTTCCACTCATATTTTTCAAACATATATCTTTAATTTGTCTTTAGGGATTAGTTGTAAATAGTTTATTTTTTTATTTATTAATTTTTATAAAAAAGTGAACCTGTGAAATTATTAAAAAAAACTTCAATATTTTATTTAAAAAAAACTATGGCAAATATGAAAAATCGGTAAAGACAGTTTGTTAAATACATTTTTCTGTTTATAAAAATGCTAAATATTTGTTTGCCAATAAATAAGTTTTTGACTTATAACAAAAATAAGAGACATCACTTTTTGACACATTTTATTTTTTAAAAAAATAAATAATGATAATTTAAAACCTTTGACTATCTAAAAGTGTAAGTATATTTAGAATACATTTATGGAAAAAAAATTATATTGATATCTGCAATATTAAAGAAAAAAGTTGAAAGTGTCCCATAAACGAAATCCCCCCCTTAAACGAAATTAATGTTTTAAACATGTTTTCTGAAAGGACTCGCAGATAATTTATGGAACTTCTTACATGGGCGGAAGGATCTTCTCCATAGCATATTTCTATTTACCCAACTTAGGTTGGTAAGGAGTGTACTTAGAGTTTTTGTTTTCAATTTGTTTCTGTGTAATTTTAACTTCAAAAGCATTTTGTGCATTAATTGTAGATTGTTCATTGTTGAAGAAGCTGGAGAAACACTATAATAGAGTGTTTTACAAGATACTGTAAATTGCATCCAAAAATTGAATTATTTAAGTTAAATTTCCTTATGATACTATTTTTACTTGAAGAATTATCTTTACTTACGATAAAAAAAACTGCAGTTTTGAGCTTCTACATTGCTTTTATAATGTAATAAGTAGAAATTTTTATAAAGGCTATTAAATCTACAAAAGAAAATTAATGAAAATGTTTAAATTAGAACTAGCTAAAATGCAGTCTTTGGAGATTTTCTTTTTCTGGTGTAAAAATAATGGATGAGAGGGGTTCTAAGTAATAGTTACTGTTATAAAAACCAACTTATTTTATAATGTTTAATCACGTAACTGCCAACACAACAGATCAAGTTCAAAAGTTTATTTTTGGTATGATTTTAGAGAAAAACAACAATTACCTATTTTTTGTGTAGTACAAGTGATATTTGAAAATTGCATGTAAGAACCATTATTATACAACACATCCTGACTTAAACCCCCCCCAAAATTTTTAAGTTTTAATTTTAACCTCAATTTAAACTTAATAATTTAAAATTTTCTTTCACATATGTCCTTAATATCACTTAGTACTTGAACATCACAACTGCACCCTGTCGGTGACAAGCAGTTGCCTAATCAACCCTTCCCACAGAACTTTCCCGAGTCATCCCCCTACACGTTGACCTTTTAAAACTTGTCTCATAACAAAATCTTAACTTCTGATTGGTCAGTCAGGGAGCACTGTACATTCATCGCCATTTTTGTGGGCATTATGTCCCCATCTATCGTTGACTTCAGATGATCAATTTATCATTTACCAATGTCTAGCAGCTATATAAAAACAACTAATTTTTATCGGGGCTGGAGAGCCCAGTCGGTTAGGCACTCGCCTAGCATGCAAAAGGTCCCTGGTTTGGGTCCGGGCATCGCCAAAATATCTGCCGACCTATAAACGGCCCGTGCAGCAAAAAATGTCCGATGAATAATACCTCGTGTAAGGGAGTGCACATAAAATATCCTTCAAAGTCCTAACGCTGCGTATGATGTCGCCCTTAACGGTTGCGTTGGTTCAGGTACCCGCTCGTCACTTGACTGTGGTTCTAAAATACGACGCCCGTCGCCAATAGCCCTTGTGTAGCTCTAGTGCGACAATAATTCAAACCTACCTACCTATCAGATCAATTTACCAATGTCTAGCAGCTATATAAGAATGACTAATTTTTATCTATAGACTTATTTTACATATATATGCTTTTGTCATTAGGTGATAGCCAATCATGAAATGCCAAATGTATCTTTTGCTTCTGGAGGTGATGCTGTAAGTTGCTTTTTATTGTAAGATTATAACATGATTTTTTTTAAATAATCGGCCAGTCCACAACATAGGGAAATATATCTTAATGCTTGCAAAAACACATGCGTTAAATGCAAATTTAATAAAAACTTTGTAAAAAAACTGGTATCAGTTTAACCTCTTAAGACCCAAGCAAAATCCTACATGTATATTCTTATATAATCTAAACATATTTTTCATACAACTATATGCTAAAAACTCTGTTTTGCATAGAAATTTTTAAAACAATTATGTTTAATAATTACTGAGAGACACACCTTAAGTGCAAAAATACACATTTTTGTGCTATAAATGCAAAACAAAAGGCCGTATCACTTATTTGTAGTTTACGTTTCTTTTTAACATTATTTTTAATGCAAAATGCCTTTTAGAATAACTACCAAAAGAACTTTTTGAAAAGTTTGAAAAAACAACTTAATAAATAATTTTTTTAAGAACTCTAATATTGTATTGATCCTCGTTCAAATTAATTTTTTTATAGAAATAAATGGCTGATACCTGTCATTAAAGGCTGGAAACTTATATTTAGATCTTCATCCATCGGACTAGGTCGATTTCGGTACTAATTAACGTGTTAATTGTTTGTGGGGAGGTTTTAAAAATATCCCCAAATGGGGATGCCAGGTCGCAAGAAGTTAAGTAACTAATAAAAGCAACTATACATGAATAAAATAATCTTAAAATGCTATATACTCTCCATTCAGGATACCTTAGATTTCATCGCTTACGTTGCCAAGGACGTCCGATTCGGCAGAGCCTGCTTCGTACTCGAATGTGGGGGAGGCCTAGCCCAGGATGTTATCACAACCATTGGCCAAGCTTTTGAACTTCGGTTCAAGGAGTTTCTCAAGAAGACCCCTCGGGCCATTACTGTTCCTGACAGGTTTGTGGATTTGTTTGTGTTTAGTTGACATTACTTAAGAGGGACTGTCAGTCTCATAGAGCTAATACATTAGTTTTGAATTTGCAACTTTTGCAAAAGGGTCGCTTTTCTATGTTAACTCATTTCCACCAGGTATGGGAATCATCATAACATAAATTTAAAACAAATTTGAAAAGAAAAAAATATCCGGTTATTTAATTATTGATTGATAAAGTTTTAAAATAGTGTCACCATCTGCTGTATATTTTTGGCCTTTAAAAACTTCAAAAATACATAATTAAGTATCTAGATAACATTTTCGTTTCAATGTTATATTGATTCCCGTTCCAGGGGGGAAAGGGCTAACATGGCAAAGCAATACTTCTTCAGAAGTATGTGATTCTAAACAGAATGTATGAGCTCTATGGGACTGACAATCCCTCTTAACCTTCAAGAGAATAAGCTAATTGGTTGAAGTTTAAACCTGTTTTCCCTCTGATAATTAAATAATTATTCATTAAATTTTTTAATAAAACACTAAAATTCTTAAATCTTTTAAATTTATATTTATGCTGCAGGTGTGGTTATAAATGACTTCTCCTACTTTAAATTTTAAGTTATAAATGTATGTAACCAAAAGAATGTGTTAAATAGATTTAAAAATAGTTAAATGCATCTTAAATATAATATACATTTTCACGTTAAATCTCGACAAGAAACAATTTTGAAGAGATTTGAGGAGTTTGAAGATAGTTGAGATTTTCATTCCCTGTGAAAATACTCTACAAGAAAGTATAAGCTTGGAATGTTAACAAACTGAACGCAACAGTCTAGCTGTCTAAAAAATATAATAATTGTGAAGATACCCTAAATTGCATCCGTATTCTACATTACTTATCTCCTGACAGGTTTGTGGGTTTATTCAGTGTATTTTATTGAATTAACTGATAAAGGTTTTAAAAGACCATTTTGAAGATATTTAATGAGTTAGACTTTCAAACTGTGTACTAGGTTAATCGAATTTAATTAGTTCACACAAAATTCACTTTCAACAATTGCTCTTAATAAATAAAAATAAAATGGATATATGTTTGATAAATATATTTTAAAATAATTTCAAACGGATATTTAATGACTTTCAATTAATTATAATTGAAAATTAACAAATTTTAATTATTTTTAGGGGCTAATTAACTAACTTCATTACTTAAAAGAGTTAAAAATAGATCTTAGATGCTCAACACCGATTTCTGGGTCTACCAACTGCCCGCTTAAAGTTTTCAAATGTTACTTAATAAAATGTCATTATTATATGCATGCAAAAAGCTATTTTTCTATATGAGTGCAGATAACTATTTTCATTCTTAAGGTTGGAGAACCCTGTGTTCAATGGCAGCGACTGTGCATGGGGAGAAGACTCTGAATACTACAATGACCTGCCTGGGAAAACTCCGCCCCAAGTCCCCCAGCCCCCCCTTCCGCCCCTGCCTGACTATCAGCAAAATGGGGTTGAGGTAGGTGACTAACACTTGGCAGATAAACTGTAGTAACCACAAACAATGAATAAGTGTCTCAGTGGCTGAGAGGTTAAACGTGTCCTCCTTGTAAGCCCTAGATCGCAGGTTGGAGCCTCGGCTGAGTCGGATTTTCTGTATGGGAAAATCTTGGCCACTCAAGTCATATGATTATGTGGCATGTAAAAGATCCCTGGAGGGCCCATTTTGCATGGATTCTCACTGCAAAATTGAATCTCGGCATACTTGAACATTCACAGAGAGCTCAGATTCATTGTAATGTGCGAGTCAAAATTGGTAGCAAGAGTCGCCTAGATGGTGCTACAAAAAAAATGACTCTCAGTTCTGGGGAATATGCCGAGACTGCAAAGGCTTGACTGCCAATGTTTCAGCCCCATTTGAGAGAGAAAAAAATAATGAATTGGATCTTTTTCACCCTGAACTTTGTGTATATTTGTAGCACAAAAAATTTGTATTTCTAGAGCTTAATACCTACATCAATTAAAATTGGTGTGCCTTTCAGAAAATATTAAACAATAATTTTTTACAAATTCCTTGCTTAACAGACTTTTTAATATATGTTTGCTTTAAAAAGGCTTGCTTTAAAAATACGTGTAGGATTTTTTTAGTCTCATGAGGCTATGTGATTACCTACCAATAACTTTTTTTTCTGCTTAATATTCTTTCGCATACAATCTCTTTAAATTTGTCTTATTTTAAAAACAGGCATACGTCCTGGTAAGGTGGTCAGCCTCGCATGGAACCCCCAGTGTTTAGTTCCCAAGCATGCTTGGTACTTCTTTTATCAACCCACTTAAGAAATAAAAGGCTGAGTCAACCTCGCCTAATCAAGGACTTCTAATTACTATGGAATAGTATTTAAAATTGTAATAGCTGAAATGGTTTGGTAGAAGATTATGATATAAAAATTACTTTTAAATATACATATTATATTTGTTTGAAAAATATGTTCACACAAAACATGTGTAGTATTTGGGTCACTGGTGACTATGTTATTAGCCAATCACTAACTTTATGCTTACCATGTTGCATAGACATAGACTCTATAATTTTATCTTAATAAAAAAGTATTATGTCTGTCTAATTTTAATTAATAAACTAGTTAATCTAATTAAAAAGTTTTATTTGTTGTTGAAAAAAAGTAAATGATTTCTCCATATAATTAATATAATTTCTCCACAAATAATTTGTTGCAGACATGATTCTAAAACATATTTTTTTATTAGGTTTTACCAATCAGGTATCAGTTGCATTTGTAAACACCAAAAATAGTTGCATATAAATATTTCTTATATTTTGTTATCTACATTTTTCTGAACTTTTAAAAATTGTTTATTTTTTTAAAAAATATTATTATTAATTTCTATTTGATATTTATTTCAGCACACTGTATCAGACACTTTCAATGTCGCTGAATCCTCATCATCCAAGAATCATAAAATTCCATCAGTAGAACCAGGTTTGTTGGTCCACGTTTTATAATATTTTTTTTAAATATTTTCCAATTTGCATTCTTGAAAACTAACAAAATTTTCTTCTTTTTTAAAATAGAATATGTAAATAGTAGTGTTATTCCATCTGCTGAACAAAGTTGCTCTACAGATTCTTTTGATATGCGTAAGTATTCAGCTCTTGAAATACTTTGAACTTTACTGAAAAAATTCCTTATTATTATTACATTATTTATAGATTTTTTTTCCTTTTGTTTTTATTCAAGTGCACTCAGACAAAAGTTACTGAATTAAAAAAATAAGCCAACTTTTTTATGATTGATCAGCTTCAACATTGAAACATTAAAAACAATTACTTAGCAAACTTATAGAAAGTTTAATCTTCTTAACTTCAATGTTCACAGAAAACATTTGTATTATCGAATAATACTAAAGTGATTAGTTGCTGACATTGTAAATAATAATATTGCACCTAAAATTGAATATTTCGATTACTTAATCTATAATGATTACTTCTGGATCTTTAAATTACAAAGCATTGGTAATCTATGTATTATAAAACTCTTGTGTTTATGGAATCTCAAAATTTCAGCAATCATAAAATCCTGAAACTCCTGAAATTTTGGAACTCTGGCAACCGTTCTATCTTGAACTCTGGATATCCTAATTTGTAATTCTTAAAATTTTAGAACTCCAGCAATCCTGCGATTCTATAAGATTCCGGCAATCACAAAATCTCCCAGTTAGGTATGATAGGCACCCAGAATTTGTGGATAGATTAAAAAATATTTTCTCTAAAAACACTCTTAGAAAATGTGCTTTTGGACCTAATTTTTTAAGTTAGTAGCATATATTGCACCTAAATTGTTTTTTATCTATAGTTAAACTCATAGTTTCCTTGCACAGAAGCCTAGACCATGGTTCAGACACTTTCAATCATTGCGTATGCAATGCAAGAAAAAAAGTGCAAGGAAACTATGAGTTGAACTATAATCAATAGCGCTGTTTATAGGCTGACTTTTACAGTACAATAGAGCCCTGGTTGCAGTGCTTGGTTCTAACAGAGCCCCCCTCCAATGTCATAAGCTTATAGGCTAGTTCCATGCAAAATTATCTTTTCTGTAGTGTAAGCCATGCGTGTTAAAAGTTATTCTTACTACAAATTTGTAACTTAAAATAGGAAAAGAAATTAGCGGTACAGCTGATCTGCACATAATAAAACCAAATAATTTAATATGCTTTATATAATTTAATTTACTTAAAAAAAATTAAAAAGCTTGTAAGCTCTTCTTAAATTGTAACTTGCACTACAGTTGCATGACATTAGCCTATAACACTTTGTAACTTTCTCCAGAGCCCATCGAATCCTCCTTACAATTGATTTTTGATATTTAAAGAGTGCAGGGTAAAAGAACCCTTCAGGATATCTGTCCGTATCTAACTTGTTTGGGGATGATAGCAAGTCATTGCCTAAGTGGTGCCAGGAAACCAGTTTCTCACTTGGTTCTTCTCTCGCGCCGACCCTGATTCACCCGAGACAGGAGTCCCATGGTTGTACCGCAAGAGAAGAATCAAGGGAGATAAGGGTTTTCTATCCTCACTGTTAGCAAAATTATAATTTTTCTCTCATTTGAATATTGTTCCTTATAGCGCTGACGTTATTAGGCTGCTGCGTAGATTGGTGGCATCACGACTCTTTGCTGTGGGGTGCCGTGTTTGTTTACGTTTTCTTTCAATAGAGCTTCTCCACGCATACGCAATGCGGTTTTCAATTACCGAGGCTGCAGTGCTATTGTTTAGCAGTATATTTTAACTTCGGCATTGGAATTTCTCACTCGCTCTTTCCTCTTATTATAAGCTTTGAATCTGGTAATGATTTCAGTTGAAGTGCCGTTGAACTGTTAACAACATGGCGAAAACACCCATTGTTTATATACTTTTATTTTTTAACTTTAAATTATTTTAGAGTTTATTTTTAATTAAAAATTATCTTGATCAAATTCGTTTCTTGCTTCGTCACTTTGTCAAGTATCATTCAACAGTTCCCAAGCAGGTCTCAATACGGACAGATTTCCAGTCGATGAAGGTTTATTTCCCCCCTTACTCTTCATTTGTAAACATACCTATACCCTGCCTCGTAACACCTTGCAACTTTCTCCAGAGCCCATCGAATCTGCTTTACAATCGATTCTTCATATTCAAAGAATGTGGGTTGAAAAACCCTTCACTGACAGGATACCTGTCTGTATCCCACTTCTTTGGGGACAATAGCAAGTCATCGCCTAAGTGGTGTCTGGAAACCAGTTTCTCACTTGGTTCTTCTCTCGCAGCAACCCTGATTTACCTAAGGCAGGAGTCCCATGTTTGTGCCGCAAGAGAATAACCAAGGGAGATGCTGGTTGTCTCTTGTCACTCTCCCCAAGCAGGCCTCAATACAGACAGATTTGTAATGAATGAAAGTTTTTTCCCCTGTACTTTTTATTAAATATATACTCAGATTTTGATGCTTGCAATAAGGCGTGATATCGCATGAGTGTGAGAGTTTTCAAAAAGTAAGACCTTGTAGTTAGTTAAGATTTCAGATGAATAAAGTTTGGTTTAAATATAAACTGTTACGCTTATGTTTTAAATATTTAAGTTACGATAAGAATTTTAGGTTTACAATACTTATACCCTTCCTCATAACACCTTACAATTCCCCAGAGCCCATCGAATCCGCCTTACAGCCATCAGAACCATCATCATCATCCCAACCACCGCCTCCCCCCCGCCACCGCGCCTCCCCTCCCCTCATCCACATGACCCAGGGGCCCAACAAGCCCCGGTGGCCCGCGGGCCTCGCCAACCACAGGGTCGTCCTCCTCCAGGAGGAGTGGTTCCACGGGCCCATCTCGAGGAGGGACTCGGAGTCGCTGGTCGTGCGGGACGGCGACTTCCTGGTCAGGGAGTCGCAGGGGTCGCCCGGGCAGTACGTGCTGACCGGCATGCAGGGGGGGACCCGGAAGCACCTGCTGCTGGTGGATCCTGAGGGAGTGGTGAGTATATAGAAGCCCCTTTTTTTGTTATAAGAAATAAGACTTAATTTGGTAGCTTATGTGTCAGAAGTTCTTCTTAACCTGCTTAGTCCCTTAAAAAAAGTCAATTAAAATAATCCTATACCTTCAGTGCAGGGTAGTCCAGTTTGTAAGGTACTTGTCTTCTATGCCTAAGATCCCAGGTTTGGTCCAAAATATCTGCCGTCTTTTTAAGCGGTCTGTGCATCAGCCAATACTTCATATAGAAGGAGTGCACATTCAATTCGCCTGTAAGTCGTGACCATGAGTAAGATGACACGTTGGGCGGCCACTCGTAGTACTTGTAATAGGAGTGAGGCCAACCACAGTTGTCCTCCAGGAGGAGTGGTTCCACGGGCCCATCTCGAGGAGGGACTCGGAGTCGCTGGTCGTGCGGGACGGCGACTTCCTGGTCAGGGAGTCGCAGGGGTCGCCCGGGCAGTACGTGCTGACCGGGATGCAGGGGGGGACCCGGAAGCACCTGCTGCTGGTGGATCCTGAAGGAGTGGTGAGTTATAGAGGACCTTTTTTGTTATAATATAAGAAATAAACCTTGATTTGGTAGCTTATGTGTCAGAAGTTCTTCGTAAACTGCTTAGTTCCTAAAAAAAGTCAATTAAAATAATCCTGTACCTTCAGTGCAGGGTAGTCCAGTTGGTAAGGTACTTGTCTTCCGTGCTAGAGGTCCCAGGTTTGGTCCAAAATATCTGCCGTCTTTTTAAACGGTCTGTGCATCAGCCAATATCTTGTATAGAAAGATTGCACAATAAATTTGCCTTAAAGTCCTGTCACGTTAGGGGGCTACTATTGAGGCATTAAAACACTATGGTTCCGCCTCTAAAGCTGTTGGGTAGCTCTAGTTAATTAAACTAAAGCACAAAAAGACCATGGTGACCCGCGAACCAACCACAGAGTTGTCCTCCAGGAGGAGTGGTTCCACGGGCCCATCTCGAGGAGGGACTCGGAGTCGCTGGTCGTGCGGGACGGCGACTTCCTGGTCAGGGAGTCGCAGGGGTCGCCCGGGCAGTACGTGCTGACCGGGATGCAGGGGGGGACAAGGAAGCACCTGCTGCTGGTGGATCCTGAGGGAGTGGTTAGTATATTGAAGCCCCTTTTTTGCTATGATAGGGTAGACTAACCAGTGAATAAATGTCATGTTTGACAATGAATAAACACCAGGACATAATGACCAGGACAACCAACCATATGTCAGTTAGCTTCCTACTAGATGGGAGGAAGTGTTGCAAATCCATCTAGTGAAATGATTTTCAATATTTATTTTTTAACTATATTTACCAAGTGTTCATTCACTGGGGCCTGTTCACTCACTGGTCAGTATACTCTATAAGAAATAAAACTTAATTCAGTAGCTTATGCCAAAAGTTCTTCGTAACCTGCTTAGTCCCTTAAAAAAAGTCAATTAAAATATTCCTATACCTTCAGTGCAGGGTAGTCCAGTTGGTAAGGTACTTGTCTTCCGTGCTAGAGGTCTCAGGTTTGGTCCAAAATATCTGCTGTCTTGTAAACGGTCTGTGCATCAGCCAGTACCTTGTATAGAAAGATTGCACAATAAATTTGCCTTAAAGTCCTGTCACGTTAGGGGGCTACTATTGAGGCATTAAAACTCTATGGTTTCGTCTATAACGCTGTTGTGTAGCTCTAGTTAATTAAACTAACGCACAAAAAGACCATGATGACCCGCGGGCCAACCACAGGGTGGTCCTGCTCCAGGAGGAGTGGTTCCACGGGCCCATCTCGAGGAGGGACTCGGAGTCGCTGGTCGTGCGGGACGGCGACTTCCTGGTCAGGGAGTCGCAGGGGTCGCCCGGGCAGTACGTGCTGACGGGGATGCAGGGGGGGACCCGGAAGCACCTGCTGCTGGTGGATCCTGAGGGAGTGGTGAGTATATAGAAGCCCCTTTTTTTTTTAGGTTAGGTTTGAATTATCGTCGCACTAGAGCTACACGCTATTGGCGACGGGTATCGTATTTTAGAACCACAGTCAAGTGACGTGCCGACACCTGAATAGGCACCCAACGCAACCATTAAGGGCGACATCGTAACATAACATAACATAGAAAAATAGCGCCCAAAAGGGAAAGGCGTGGGCTATATAGCCCGTTACCCTATACGCGTAGAATGTCAGATATATACTGTATGAAGGAAAATAAAAGAACAAGAAGTTCTTAATGAACTAAAATAGCCTACTTTCCTGTTACTTAAATACTTACTAAAATTCTTATCTTGAAAAAACTAGATTCGTAACAGTAAGTGACATCAACAACCGTTTTACCACATTAAATTTTAAAATAAATTTCACTAAACGCAGCATCTAACTAAACACAGCATCTTTCACTAAACACAGCTTTATTTGCAGTTATAAATAAATATTTAATTTTTCGTAGAACAAAAACCAAAATACTACTCAAACATTTACTTGCTAAATTCGGCTACTTTCATTTATTTTATTTCTAAAATTAAATAATTATAACTTAAATCGTTTGCAAAAATTTGTATTTCAAAGAATAAATATGTAATATTCCTCGCTTTTAAAATAGAATGAAAACAATTTATATCAACATACAAAGATCTGGTAGTGAAATATATATTTGACGTCATCTTAAATTGATCGATGTCTCAAAAATAAATTTATTTTAATTTATTGTCTAAAAGAATTAAAGTTTCTCAAGCAATTGTTGCGATGGCAATGGTGATTTAATTCTAATAAAAATGGCTTCCTATGCTTTTTAAATGAGCATTAAATTTTGAAGTTTTTTAAATAATTGAAGTACTTCGAATTCGAATTCTTTTCTGAAATTTTCAATGTATTCTAATTTTGATGCGCTGAATTTTTGACGTATCTCACTTGTCCGTAGCATTTGTAGTTAAATTCAGCAATTTAAATGACACGAAATTGAATTTCAATGCTAATTCAATGGGAAATTCGTCGTCAAATAGTAGATTTATGTCCGTCCTATCGTACAGACAGACGGACAAAAAGTATGAAAGTTGGGTGCCTGAGGTTATACCGTTCTAATAAAAAAAGAATTTTTAAGATCAGATTGATAGAACTGATTTTGGAAGGGGGGTACTGGCAGACAGACGGACGGACGGACATCGACCGCTTGTCAATACCTACTTTTTCATTTTTTTTAATTCTTCGAATTAAAAAAAGAAAAGTAGGCTAAAAATGTTACTAAACCATTTACTCGACTATTGGGTCAGGGGAAAAGGGCGAAATCATACGCAGCGTTGGGACTTTGAAAGATGTTTAACGTGCACTCCCTTACACAAGGTATTATTCGTTGGACACTTTTGGCTGCACGGGCCTTTTGTAGGTCAGCAGCTATTTTGGCGATGCCCGTACCCCAACCTGGGACCTTCCGCATGCTAAGCGAGTGCTTAACCGACTGGGCTCCCCAGCCCCTCCTTTTTTTTGTTGTGATCTAAGAAATAAAACTTAATTTAGTAGTTTATGCGTTAAAAGTTCTTAGTAACCAGCTTGACAAATGCCGACATGGAATGCGCCCTCTAGATGCTGGGAGCATAGGCTTTATAGCCCGTTACCTCACTGGCCAGAAGTGACAGACGTAAGAGATACACATAGATAGGATGACACAAACACATAGACAAATAACATTTATTGACAAACACAAACATCCATGCCTTACCAGGATTTGAACTCGAACCCAGAAGCTCCAAAGGTTTGCTCTCTAACTGTTGTGCTGCCGGGTTGGCTTGTAACCTACTTTGTCCCTTAAACAAAGTCAATTAAAATAATTCTATGCTTTCAGTGCAGGGTAGTCCAGTTGGTAAGGTACTTGTCTTCCATACCAAAGATCCCAGGTTCGGGCCAAAAAATATCTGCCGTCTTTTTAAACGGTCTGTGCATCAGCCAATACTTCATATAGAAAGAGTGCACATTAAAGTTGCCTGTAAGTCGTGACCATGAGTAAAATGACACATTTAGTGGCTACTCGTATTTTTATTTAGGCATTAAAACACTATGGTTCTGTCTCTAAAGCTGTTGTGTAGCTCTAGTTAATTAAATTATTGCACAAAATACCATGATGACTCACGGGCCTTGCTTACCACAGAGTTTTCCTGCTTCAAGAGGCATGCTGTGACCGTTTCAGATTTCCGACCTGGGGTTCGGCCAGACTCGCCTAAAATCCCCAGTGTTTAGTTCCCAAGCATACTTGGCCCCCATTTTATTGACCCACTTAAGGGATGAAGGATGGGTCAACCTTACCCAGTCTGTGTTTCGATCCCCGGACCTGTGGCGTGGCAATGTGAAGCACTACCACTACTAAGCCACTGGCCCTCTTAGTTTACGTCATTAATTAAAAAAATTTAGTGTGATGTCAAGTTCTTAAGGGGGTGCAATACCTCAAAATTGTGAAAAATCCAATTAAAAAAAATTAAATTAATGTTTGGATATTTCTTAACATTTTAAAAGAAACCGCTTAAAAAAATACCCAATAGTTTTTGAGTTATGAATTTTTGAATAACACGCTCGAACGTTGTTGTACCACTAAATGTAAACTTTAAATGCTTATATCTCTGTTTGCGTTTTGTTTAATTTTAAGATTATTAAAAATGCTAAGGCCTTTTTAATATTATAAGTACATTAATATTTTTTTCTTTTGTAGACAAATGAATATATTTTAAACAGAAGTATGCATTTGGATTTTTGATATCTGTCATACAATTTTTAAAAAAAAAATTCCTAAAGTTGAAATTTCCTTTTTTTTTCTGCATTTTTGGCAAAATTGTTACAAATATTTTTTTTAAAAAAAGTTCATTTTAATCGAAATATAAATGCATACTTTGGTTTGAATTATCTTCCAAATGATGTATAAAAATTTGTAATTAAAAATATTGAAAAATAAAAAAGGAGTAGGGATTTGAAAGTTGTTAAAAATTTAACAAACATTTTATTTTTTAAAACACCCAACAGACATATAAAATTTTAATAGCTGAATTGTGTTTTTAATACATGCTCAAAAAGTGAAAAAAAATTGCATTGTGCAGGTACAAAAATAAAAAATATGTTGTCTGACATATCAGACCCCCTTAATACAGTTGATTAACTTGGAATTTTTTTCCAGGTACGTACGAAAGACCGAACTTTCGAAAGTGTGACCCATCTCGTGAGCTTTCATAGTGATAACGGCTTGCCTATAATATCTGCAGAGAGCACCCTGATATTGAGGAATCCTATCCCGAGAACTATGTTGCCATCTCGCTGAGTGAAGATCTTTGAAATATTTAAGACAAAAGTGATACTACTTAAGCTTAAGTGATAACATTTTCAAAAATTAAGGAGGAATGAGCATGGTGGATTGCGGGTCTCCCAAACCAATGTGCCTCAGTGTTAATGCAATGGAGAAAAAATAATGTCAGACACATTCCACCATTTGCATTGAATATTTTTACAAAAAAAATTTAACTAAAATTTAAGGGAAAAATTTGAATCATAACTGTTGAATGAATTATAACAATATTTTTTCAATACTCTATTTGCTAAAATTAGATAAAAATCAATTTTAAGTCGTCTAAAAAAATGTAAGCCTGAAGAATTTAGGGTAAATTTATTTGCTAAAATTGTTTTAGAGGGAACTTTAATTTGCCATGTTTTTCATATTTTCATTTAATTCTTCAAAAAGCATGATTCTTCCAATGAACGATGCATAAGCGTGAGCTTAACTTAGTCGGAAAAAAATCACAAGTTGATTATTCCAAATGGAATTTTTGGGTGAAATGGTTTCAACTCATGCGCTCCCCTAATTGCTTTTAGCAGTGTATAATCCCACTTATTTTAAATGGTTCCAATATTTTGTTTAATTTTCAATAAATTACTTTACACCAAATGATAATCAAAGCAATTTCAAAAAGTGGGATTATAGAGACTTGTAAGTTATCTACATTTATCATTTAAAAAGAAAGTTTGTTAAAATATATAATACAGCCAGAGAAATGTGGCTTAGAAATCCCCCCCCCCCCATTGGATTAACACTGAGGTACTTTGTTTTGGAGAACGGAGGTTGATCATTCTCATTCCCCCTTAAGACCTGTTAAGGAAACACCATATATCCAGTATAAATTGACCAATACATTTTTCTCATCTATATAAAGTTAGCACATTGTTTAACGCTGCATTTCATAACTTTATTCAAACCGATTGTTGTAAAGGTTTTAATGTACACTTAGTATTTAAATGAATCTTTTATAATACATGTTTTAAAATTGCATCGATTAAATGTGCATGGTTTTACCTACTTTATTATATGTGCTTATGAACATTATCTACTTACTTTTTTGCACAAATGTTTTTTGTGTGCATAATTTTGTATTGCTTTGTGGTTGCGTTTCACTTGTTGTACAAATTGAAGAAGTACAGAATTTCTACATAAAATAGAAAGAATTACTCAATTTTTAAACATGTCAAAAATCTAAGTCGCTTAAACTGATTGTTAAATAAATTGAAAATTAAGCCAATTTTTGTTATTTGAAGTTTTTTTTTAATTATTAATATATGATTTTAAGGAACAAATTTTATTTGATTTTTAAATGTCATGTTTCCTTTTTTATTTTTATTTTTAACTAATCTAACTTGATTCTTTTTTAGTGAAGCTGGTCTAAATTTATCTATGCCATTTATTTCTTTTTGTTTATCTTTAACTTTAATTGAAAACAAAAACTTAAATTATTTTGTTCAAAACATAAAGAAATGTTAGACAACTTAAAAAAAAAAATTGTCAGGTTCATGAAATAATGAATCGCATACAAAATATAAAAAGTGGTTTTTGCACGTTTTACTTTTCAAATGCAGTGAAGAAATATTTGCACAAAATTATGAACTTGCCTTTTTTACTGCAAACTAAGTTTTGTAAAAATTATTGTATCTACGAATATGTTAAATTGTCATTCCTATATTATATTGATCTCTTTCCAATATAAAATAGAATAGAGATAATGCTTATTTGTTCTGATATTTATAAAGTACCTATCTACTTCTCCTTAGCAATTATAATTTAAAAGTTCTGAAGCAATATAATTCCGAATTTGTTGCAGTGTTATGTAATAATAGATGCCGTTACAGTATACGAAACATTGATATTGTTATTATAAATGTGCCAAAAGAGGAATTGTTTTTAGGCAGAGAACTGAAACCTCTGCAATTTATAGATTTTGTTTTGAAATATTTTATTTAAAGAATTTGAGAGCAGGGTTGCCGCAGTTCTTGAAAAAAAAAACTGAATTTCAAGTGCTTGAAAAACATTATCCTCCTTGAAAAGTCCTTAATTTTTTTGAGCTGACAAATCTATCTTGAAGTGTTGCAAATGCTAATTTTGGCTTCATTAAAAACACTTTTTCAATGTGAATCAGTTCTTATTTCTTTATTTATTGTTTGTATAATCCGAAAAGGCAGAGCAAGTGATAAACGGTTGATTTTTTCATAACTTAATGGTTATTTTGCAACACATATTTAAGTTCATTTGAAAGTTAGAGAGCTTTTAGTCGTTTTCTAAATGAATTTTTAAAACTATCGTGAAAGTTAGGTGTCACATGTTCGGATATACAGTCCTTGAAAATGAAGAAATATATAGTTGAAAAGTTCTTAAATAGTCCTTGGTTTTTTTTTTTACCAAAAAGTGTGGCAACCCTGTGAGAGAAATATGAATGACTAGATGTTTAAAAAAAAGCATAACCATGAAAAAAATTTACTGTGTGCACTATTCTTTAAGCAGTTTTGTGAAAGAAGTATGTATGATGTATATGTTGGAGATTTCACTTGGAGTGTTTGTGTTTTCTGTGGGTATTTTACGACATTTATTATTAACTTTTTATTTTTACAGGTTAATCCTTTCAGTCCCAATGACAATTTGTCATTATCATTTTAGATTTTTTTTCTGATCGTCTATAGCTATTTATGACATCAGAAAGCACATCATTTGATTCTTTAAAATTTTTCTATTAGAAAATATTTTGTATTAATCATAATAGATGTCAGCCCTATTGTTTTTTAAAATTATTATCAGAAAAATACTGATGCCAAATGGCATCACTGGGACCGAAAGGGTTAAAAATCTTATTTAGTTTTAAATTATTATTTTTGTTTAAATTTCAGGCTGTCTTTATAAAGCTTATTTTTAAAATGCAAATTTTTTTTAATCTAAGCATCCATCTACAACTAGTTATTGCATGTTAAATTGAACTGTACCATATGACAGGAAATATTTTAAATCCGGTACAGCTCTACACATTCTTATAAAATACCGAAACTGAAAATATGTAAAAGGATTTTTCTACCTGACTTCTTTTAGGTTTGATCCAATTTTTGAAATAGTTATTTCTGCGGAAGCTGTCAACATGTAGTTACTGCATGCTTTGGCATGTTTGAGATTAGTTCACTGACAATCACTATTTTTATTTTCAATTCTTATGTAGGCTGCTACTTATGTTGTTTTTGTTATGTTCCAAGATTTTAATATTTAAAATCTATGTTTCCTTATCACATATATATATCTAGCTCTAAGTAAGACGTTAAGCCAAATCAAAATAAACTAATCTTCTTCCTTTGTTTAGGTTTAGTTGATTAAGAAAATAAACCTGTTAATTGTCAAGTAAATCGAATACATTTTGAGGGGTTATACTTATTATGTTAGTAGTTTTCTAAATACCTGTATTTATATTTGGTTTCATATTTATTTATGTATTTAGATTTGGTATTCCATTACTAATTTAGGTGACAGTCACGACTAACATTTTTGTATTGATGCATTCTTATATGTATAATCTTGTTGTGATTCGAAATTTTTATTGTATGTGAGCCTCATGTGTCAAACCTTTTAAAACGACATGTTTCAAAGTATTATTTTAACACTATGTGGAGTGGATAGCAATGTTTTATGTGCATTATTGTTACTGTATTTTACTGTAAATTGTTTGCTTTTTTGTTAGGTCTTTTTATATTACATAGTATACTCTTTTAAATAAGTATTACAATGTAAATGTTTTTTTTTTTTAAAAATTTATAAGTTATTTGTGAAATTAACCTTTTCAGTCCCAATGACAATTTGGCATCATCATTTTAGAAAAAAAATTCTGATCCTCTATAGCCATTTATGATATCAAAAAGCACATCATTCGATTATTCTAACTTCTTTTCCAATAGAAAATATTTGTTATTAATCCCAATAGATGTCAGCTCCATTATTTTTTTAAAAATTAAGATCAGGAACATGATGATGCCAAATGGCATCACTTGGACTGAAAGGGTTGAACATGCAAAAATTACATATCAAAAGCAGTTAAAAATCCTTTGACCGTTATCCGATGTATATTTAAAATAGCTCTTGTGTAGCTCTAGTGCGACATTAGTTTAATCAAAGCAACCAATGTATTTGAAAAAAAATTTAAATATTAATACTTTAGCATAATTTTTAGTGTATCTATGTGCTTTTCTATTTTATGTCTTGTTTTAACCGTTTGTTTTACATTAAGTAGGAATAAACATTTTAATTTAGAACAGTAATAATTTAAAAAAATGATATATAGGGATTTACTCTTTGCAAGTAACACCTAAGAATGTTTCAAATTTCCTTATTATTTATATTAGGATGTCTATTATTTATATTAGGATGTCCATTATTTATATTAGGATTCCTTATTATTTATATTAGGTTGTTTAATCTGTCTAACGTACAATTTAATTTTATCATTAAATATTATATACAATTTTTATTGCAAAGATATCTAAAATAACTAAAACACAATGTGGATTTATTCTAACTATATGTTTTGCTGCAAGAGTCAGTTGACAAAAATTTATCAACTCTTTAAATACAGCAAAACCGTTAGGTAACATGAGAATTGATTTTTGTATCTTTTTTCATTTTATACCTAAATTTACATACCTTCGCAAAAATTATCCCTTAATTAAACTGGTTATTCAATTTTAAACTGCTAACTGGTCTGAATATGTGTAATAGAAACAATGATAGAGATTTAATTTTGTGTGTGCATAAGTTAGACCAACCAATTTAAAAGTGATATTGTAGTTTTTAATAAATTCCCCCCATTTAAACAGTCATTAATAAATTGTATTATGAAACACTTATTGCTTATTTTGATGCCTGTTATTTAACCATTAGCAAATGTTTATTTAAAAAAATTTATTGAATTGTTTTTAACATTTACTGTATAAATCACCTAGTTCCTTGCAATTGCTTGCATTTGTCTTTTTTTTGAATTAAAAATTATAAATATTTAAGATTGTTATGTAAAACTTGCCAATGCAATGTACTAAAAATGCTGTTATTTATTAGCTATATTCAAGGAAATACTTTATTTATCAATGTTTTATTCTACTACTTAATTTTTTATTTTCACTCATGGCCATATTCAAAGTTCCTTTGTTAGTATTTGATATTGTAAATATATTACATTTATATGACATTTTTTGTTTTTTAATTTTTGTATTTTATTTATAGTTAATGAAGTATTGTTTAATTGGGCAGCTTTTTAAGGGTTTTGTGCATTTCAGAGGGTTATTAAGTAATAAAATATATTTTAAAAATTGCGTGTAATGTATTTTTATTTTGTTAGTAAAAAAAAGTATTTTCTGAATTTTCATTTTTAAGGTTATTGAAAGAAAAAACATCAGCCAACTCAAAAAATCAAAATTAATGATTTTCTATAATTAAAATAAAAATTAACTACTGTTACAATTGGCACGACCTAATTACGTAGCTATTCTAATCAACATTTTGTGTTACCCTTAAATTAATACAGGGTGTCCGAGTTTTAAATTTTATGTTACAGGAGTTTTTTTAATACTAAATATAACAAATCATACATAAAATTAAAGGAAAACTAGCCTAGTTTTTCCTATAAGTGCTCAATGTGTGCACCTTTTTAGTGATACAGCACACATCCAAACGGAAATGCAATTCTTCCCATACTGTCTGCAGCAAGTCCGAAGTAATGGAAGCAACTGCCTGTGCGATTCTACCCTTTAAGGTTGGTAAATCGTGAGGTAGGGGTGGGACTCCTGTTGGAGTTATTCTTTATTCGTCACTTTCAACCATCACAATTGTCGAACGATTACAGCTAATACTATTACAATGTGAAACTAGGATATTCTTTTACGGACACCCTGAAAATTTTTACTGATGTTTTGAACATAAATTTCAACTAGTAATTGAAGAGCTTAGCGGAAGAACGTGCTAAGTGACAAAAAGGTGAGAACGAAAAAAATTAGCTTAAATTATTTTCATTTTTATACATTGAAAACTCCACTTATAAAAGGTAAAAAAAATTACTTAGTATACAGTTTATGAAAAGGGGGAACCTTGTAATCTTTAAAAGGGGGGGGGGGGGATTAATGCTCAATGACACAAAAATATTTTTTTTACAAAAATGTCATTCAGCACATTCTTCCACTAAGCATTTGGATTGGTAATATTTGAAGAGTATATGGGAAGAACCACTTGATTTATTAGGAGTCTTCCCATAATTGCGTTTACTTTACATTGGAGACAGGAAACTGGTTTTTCTTCCGGTTTTTCATTCGCGGTTCAAACGTGTGACTTGCGTCTCCTGATCTCTGGGGTGAATCAGGGTTGCCTCGAAAGAAAAACAAAGCGAGTAGCCGGTTTCTTTACACCTGTTTAGGCTAATTCTGGCTATCATCGCCAAAGAGGCTTATTGAGGAAAGCCTTCTACGAAATCAAGCGGTTTTTCCCGTGTAGTGTACTCTTCATTCAATTTAGGTTTCCGTCTTTTAAAAAATGTAAAGGAATTTTAATGAAAGAATAATAAATCATAGTTATTACAAAACAATTTTAAAACTAAACTAAGGAATTTATTTTTAGTTAATCTTTTTTAAAAACTGTAATGTTTTTTTCCTCGATTTTGTGTTAATATTTTAATTTTGCTTTGATGTTAGAATACTATTAGTGTCTAACAAATGAAGAGGAACAAAAGTTGGTAAAAAAGGTTAAAGGACCTCTGATTAAATTAATATTTTAAAACTAATATTTAAAAACTTAATTTACATAATTATTGAATATTAAGTATTGTTTCTGAATATTCATCTTTTCAAGCGAATTCTATGACAGATTTAAGCCCATATTACTCTAAAGGAAGAAAAGTTGTGCCAAAATTTTTATTTTTTCTCCTAAGAAAGGTAGAATGTAAAAATACAGACAATAAAAAGCATAAAAATAATATTCCTTTATTTAGAAATATGTACATTTCATTAGAACAGACTAAGAAATTCAATTGCACAGAAAATCTAACATCGCAAGAAAAAAATATGAGTTTTAAAATTATAAAAAGGTAAGTTAAACTTGAATAATTTGTTTTTAATGAGGAAAGGCTAAACCATTATGGAATGAGCAAATAAAAAATTCCACATATATATGGACAAAAAAAAAAAAAAAAACCACCAACAGATAGACACAAATAGTTTGTAAGTATACAAATTTGCAAAGCATGGTTGAAGTATTTTGGCATTACTGACCTACAGAAAATACTATAAGAAAAATAGATCATATGGTCATGCTAGTAATGAGGCATATGTTATTAAATCGGACAGTAAATTTTACATTTTGCTATACTTCACTAGACAGTTTATTATTTTAATTTGGTCCCTTGTTAAATGAAACCAGGGTTTCACTGTACCAATTAAAATAACACATTGACACAGCATAAGTTGCAAAAATAGACAAGTTAACAAAATTACAAATAATTTTTTAATACCAAAATCACTAAAATTATTAAAAAACACACACAACCTTATTAAACAAATACTTTTATAGATCAAAAAAAGAATATATGACACAAAAATCTATTTACTAATAACAACGACTAGTATGCAATACTTATTAAAAATACAAATAATTTAGAAATGAAGGCTCTTGTTGTACAATTCCTGTTCTCAAGGTAAAACTAAGATACAGGGCCCGATCCATTCATTGGCAAGGTCTTGACCATTGTAAATTCAATTGGTTGAAGTTGGCAATGAACGGGCCGGACGCTATTTCTTATACTTTGGAAAAGTGATTGTTACAACTAGACCCTTAAAATTAAACAAAATGCTAAATAAAAGCAAAAATGGCTATAAAAATCAAAACAGCACATGAATAACAAAAAAAAAGTTAATAAAATAGTGACCCCCCCCCCCTTTAACTAGAAAAAAATATATATAATTTGGTTGTTTTAATGACACCACACTAGAGCTTTTAAAACTTGCTGATGCCAAAGGAAAAGATGAAACTCTTCTTTGAAATTTACCAACATAGATGGGTAATAAAGCTGGCCTTTCCAATGGGATTCAAGACAGCTTATGTAAAGAATCAGAATATTTGTTATTTTCTGAAATGTTTTTTAATGCACGAGTTTCATATACAATATTATCCAAAATACAGCTTTTGTGGGTTTAAAAAGAATACAGGGTGGTTATAAAATAATGCTCGCGATTCGGAGAGGTCTGTAGCTTAAATGAATAATCCAAATGCAACAATCTTTGAGCCACTTACTATTCGAGAAGGGGGGAAAAGAATGGAATCATAAAAAAGACTTCTAAAAAATATTCATAAAACAGAATAATCATAAAAAACAAACTTGTCTCTTGACCAGAATCTAAATTACGAGCAGTCGTCAATTATGGCCAACACAGCTAATTGCGCCTTGTAATTTAGAACCCTGGTCTAGAGACGAGTTTCTTTTTTACGAAAAAGAATGGAATCATAAAACACAAACTCGTCTCTTGACCAAGGAAGTGTCTTAATTTTTGATGCATTTGGATTATTCATTCAAGCTACAGACCTCTCTGAATAGCGAGTGTTATTTTATAACAACCCTGTATATTGACAAAAATAAGTTTTAAAAATTGTGAGTTATATTAATAGGAAAGATAAAATAATTTGGAAAAGATCAATCACACACGAAACAAACTTATTTAAATTTAATGTTGGAATAAAAAAAGAACTAAGAGGGGAGGGTCTACTCTGAAAAAATAAACATAAATATACACATTAAAGGGTATGCATGGAATGTTGACAAAAGCATGAGAGTATTATGTGCTTCTGAACAATAAGATAATAAAATATCCTAACATGAGTGTCTGAATAATAACAGAAAGTATTTAGCAACCACTTAGGTAATAAAAATATTTGTTTCTTGAATCTGCCAATGAAAATAAAACTGAATTTGGGTGTTTGGCTAGTTAATTTAGATTTTTGAAAAATCAGTTTAAAAACAGAAGTTTGACCATAGAATTCAAGTTTGAAAACATAGGGAGTTATCAATTACAGCACAATAAGCAACAGTCAACTCTAGTATGAGAAACAGAAGAGTATGGTGATATAAGAAGTACAAAATCGGTTCCAAATCATTAAGTGGTTAAAAAAACGAATGTTGAAAATATAGTTTTTTTATTCATATTTTAACCCTCTGATGGAAAAGCAAACTGGCTGAACTGTTTTTACTGAAAATGATTCTGAATCTAAATTAGTATTTAACTGAATATTTAATAATTAAAAAATTATATATTTCTAACAGATGATTATAAATGACTCCTCCAAAAATTAAAAAATATTAAATTCAGTAAAATTTAGTTTTTAAAAATAAATTTTGAAAAATTATGTATGGAAAACCTAACAGTAAGATTACAGAGGTAGAGATTTACTGTATGGTCCCTCTTGGCCAATTTTGCAAAGTCCGTAGCAAAGTGATGAGAAAAATAACAATATAGCGGCTGCATTCCTATGTTGATAGGGTTGCCGTAAAATGTCACCAGTTCATAGTTGGAGAATGGCTGAATGAATTTATCATCCTCAAATGCGAAAAATCTCACCAAAAGGGACTGTAAAGTAAATCTGATCCAGTTACAGGTTTATACTATTCCTCAGAGGGTCAGTGAACACTGTCATTTCATTGTTATTTCTGGTCCGGTCATTGTCCGGTTTACATTCATTGTTATTTCTGACTGATACATATTCTACCAAAATTAAGGGTATAAAGTATTTTCTATAAGAACTCTGCACACACAATTACCAATCACACAACTTAAGACTAGAATCCACAAAAATAAATGAGGATAAGTAGGAAATACAAGGCAGCAAGTGTTTCCAAGTAAAATTTAAATATACTAACATAGCAAAATATTAATGACATAAAATCTATCAATATGAGAATACAGCCTCGCGTTTCAGCTAAACCAATAGTTTCATGGCACAAAATTTTCGTATTTTATTTTGTCTCATATGAGTATTTTATGGGCATGATTCACTTCTTGAATGGCAACAGTTTTAAAGTATTGAAAGTAAGGTCAGTTGAATGGGTAGAGCCTACTGTATCATACTATGAATCACTGAAATCATGAATAAAAGTATTAATGAACTCAGAGTCGCCACACTATTTTGGTTAAAAAAAATCAAAGACTATTTGAGGACTTTTCAAAGATATATTTCTCCACATAAAAAAAATCTTCTCTTAGGGCATGGAATATTTGTCCAACCAGGAATGTTCATTTATACCACTTCCTATGGTGTGTTAAGCAAATTTTTATATGGTCGTTAAGGTACAAAAAACAATGAAACATACTTGAACATATTTTGGTGAAATATCTATCTCAATATTACAATATTTTTTTGAAAACTGAATGTAATTAAAAATAAAAAGATTCCACGGAAAAAATACAATTAGTTTTCAATATAACATTATAAAATAAGCAGTTTGCAAAAAACCATTATAATACAGACTTTCTAAAGACTGGATTTTTATCCAAATTATTGTTATGTATTGTTTTAAATGCCTATCTCCACATTTAAAATTTTATGAAGCGCTCTTAAAAATAATTTAAATTATTCCAACCAACATAATTAGTTTTAATAATAACAAAAAAATCTAACATAACAGACTTTTCTCTCCAAGATACACCTAGAATCCCTTTCCTGCACAATTTTAGACATGATTCCACAAACCCTTTACGCCGGCCATCACTTAAAAACCGTATTTTTTCTGAGAAGTTCCGTTTCTATTTAAGGCATGGAATACTTGCATATCCAGGAATGTTCTCTTATAACACTTCACATGGTTCGTTAAGAAAACTTTTATATGGTCTTTAGGACACTAAAAACCAATGAAAAATATTAGAACATAATTTGGTGATATGTCTATCTTAATTGTACAATATTATTAGATAATTAAAGAGATATTATCAGATAATTAAAAAGAAAAATGTCACATGACTAAAAAATGCAATTATTAATTTTCAATATAACATTATAAAAAAAGGTATATTTGAAATTAACCATTATTATGTTTTTTTTTAAAGACTTTGTATTTTTTTTCCAAGTTAATTTTTTTGAAGGCACATCCTTACATTTTGAATGTTATGAAGTGCTCGTAAAATGAATTTTAATTCTATTAACCAGATCCAACGCGGTTTTCATAATTACAGCTTAACAAATCACTTAAAACTTGCATAGTTTTACACACGATTTCACGAACCCTTTACACAAGGCATCACTTAAAAACAGCATTTTTCCGAGCAAAAGTTCCGTTTCCATTTAAGGCATGGAATATTTGTGCTGGGCATCGAATAGGGTCGTATCTTCCTCATCATCTTCATCGTTGTCTAGAGGCTCCATTTCCATTTCTGTGGAGGTTATTATTCCGTATTTCCGGCTCTTGCTCTTCTTGTGGCGAAGACTGGAAGGAAAATTAAAATAATTAATTAGTGCACTACATTTTTTTGGAATTGATACAAACATGAGAAAATAAGGTATTTTAAGCCAGACCAGGGTGGTTACAAAATCCAAGAAAAAAAGTTCCCTGATATTTCCATGATTTCCCTGATACTTTCACAAAAATTTCCCTGATTTTACAATTACGTAAAAAACATGCAATACACACAATTTAATCCTGATATCGCAGAAATTAAGACTTTCCGGATTATGGGTTAGCCTACATAACTTTTTTACATTTCCGAAAATATGAATAAGTTTAGATTAATCATGTACCTAATCGGAAAATAATTTTATAACATGATTTCGTGAGAGAGATTGATCCTTCCTCCAAGATTGGTTCTTCAGGCAAATCGGATCAACAAGAATTCTTTTTTTTTATCAAGTGCCCGTTAGTAGTGATCACAAGAACCTAAACCTACTGTTTAAGAAATCCAAAATATAAAAAAATCCCTGATATTTTGCAAAATTTCATGAGAATTCCCTGATATTTCCAGAATTAAAAAGTTCCCTAAGAATTCCCTGATTTCCAGGTTCTGTTACCACCCTGCAGACTACTGTGACGGGAAAGAAGTAATGTAAGCTTTGAGTGACGAAGCTGCTATTAGCTTTAGACACTATGGGATACAGAATTTAACATAAACATGGGTTACAACTTTAATATAGGGATCCGTCTCAATTTAAAGATTAGCATTACGTAGCCAAGTATAACCCAAATGTGCAAATCTGTCAACAACCCTATTTCAAATATAAAGTTTGATCCCTAGTTTAAATATCAGCAACATTTTAGTCAGCAATAAAGTTTGCATAGTGTAGGTATTCTGTGTTATATTATTGCTTTAAACAAGTAAATTTTCTAGGTATTTTAACTTCTTCTAACAACAACTTGTTAATATCAGTCATACTCCTTCTGATTGCAAAGCTAACTTCAAATGCACTTTTTTCCCCTTCTGCCTTGTGCAGATTTCAAGCTTTCTTTGAGGCTCTGCTGTAAGGTTAATCCCAATTGCTGTCCATTCTCAAGTAGGTAGCGGAAAAAATTAAACAACATTGCCAAATTTTTCTGGAAAACCACATAAGGGGCTACTGGAAGAAAGCGCTTTTGAAGATTGCATTGTAATTGGAAGTACTATAGACTACAGTAACCCCCTCGATATATCGCGCCTTGTATCATGTCTCCCAATTTTATATATAATATATTTATCATGTCGCTCATTATATCGCACATTCTGTTATATCGCTGCGTTTTGCTTGTCTCCCGGAAAGTGTGATATAATACTAGTGTGATATATAACTAGGGGTTGCTGTCTGTGGTAGCAACAATTTCAAAATGAGCCATATTTCGCCTTCACGCATACTATGATTTCACCAACTTTATTAAATCTTAATGAGTAAAGTAAACGGAACACCTAGCATATCAGAGCCATGATGCTATTTGGCGACTTCGAGCCGTGATATTCTTTAAAAAAAAAAACGTTGGCAACCCCTCCAGGCCGGCGATTGTGGCCCCTTGAGCTGTGATATTCCTTAAAAAAAAAAAACGCTGGTACTCCGTCGATCGTGGCCCCAATACGCTAGCTGTACCAAGTAAGCTTATTTAATTTTTTTACAATCGCAATACACAGGTTTCAAAGCAAAACATAAGACGGATAAAAATGTACTGTACGGTAACTATTGGCGAACTTTACGAAATCACGCCAAAAGTCCGTATTCTGGCGACTTTTGACGTCATGTTCTCTTTGCAACGATGACGTTTTCCGGCAACCATATCTGATCGTTATGGGTTTCGGTCGAAGTCAGACAGGTTGCCACAACAAACTATTTATTGCCAAATCAGAAGATTGCTCCAATAGTTAACGTACAGTAAAGGTGATCCAAAGAAAGGGACATTGACGAATTTTTCTGTAAAACCACATAAGGGGGTACGGGAAAGCGCTTTTAAAGCTAACATTGTAATTGGAAGCCTATACTATAGACTAAGTGGGTAGAAATTTACTGTACGGTAACTATTGGCGAACTTTCCGAAATCGCGCCAAAAGTCCGTATTCTGGCGACTTTTGACGTCATGTTCTCTTTGCAACGATGATGTTTTCCGGCAACCCTATCTGATCGTTATGGGTTTCGGTCGAAGTCAAACAGGTTGCCACAACAAACTATTTATCGCCAAATCAGAAAATCGCGCCAATAGTTACCATGCAGTAAAGGTGATCCCCTAAAACGTATATACAAGTACATACCGTATGGCCCTGACAATAAAGAAAACCACTATAATGGACATGAAACCAAGCACTACGAGTCCTGTCCTTTCTAAGGCACCACTCTTGATGGTGTCCATCCAATTCGGTAAGCTCAGACTGGGCATTTTCGTGGGCGGCGGCAGAACTGTCGTCTTATTTACAGAAATTTCAGAAGTTGCATTGCTGTCAGCGACTGGCGGAGTTGAAGTCCGGCTATTCACCTCTACCGTTGCGGGTTTATTCGCGTCTTCCCTTTTATTTCTGGGGAAGTTTCGGGATGCATCTAGCCCGGACCGCGATCTGATGTTATCAGCTGTCACCGTATGGCAGAGGAATAGGGGCAGAATGAAAAGCGTGAAGCAGAGTTCGAAAGTACACTTGTAGGGTGAATATTTCAACATTTGTGATGTGATAGTAGGTTAATATAGGCAGGAAAAGAAATAAAATTTCAGAAAATACAAAGGTTTCGGGATCGAAGATTACAACACATCGCAGAAAACAAATGATTTTCGACGTAAATAAACTTTCTTCACTTCTGGTCACGTGAATTTCTAAATGTGAATTAGATTTTTTTTTTTACTCTTAAAAAATCAATAAGCATTTTATTATTACGTATACTTATATCATTTATCAAGCGTATTAAGAGACATAAATAGTAAATACTATTTTGTTATTTAAAAATTTATATTTTTTATATCATGATTTTAACGCGATTTATCCAAATTTTTCCATTAGCCAATCAGCATTGAGTTCGAAAACGTTAATATACAGCATCTGGAAACCGCTAAGTTTGTGGCTTTTAAATTCTCGAAAACTTTGAACAACGAATTCTATTTCTTCTAAATGATAAAAAGTGTTGATATATTATATTGTAACTAAAAGTATTTCAAAATGGTAATTATATTAATAAATTCTATCGTTTTCGCTTTGGAAATCCTCTCCATTACTCGCTTAGACTATAATGGCGAGGCGTAACCTAATCGGCATGACAAATGTTTATTTCTTTCAGGAAATTATTGGAAATATCGAAAATGCTTCAAACCCTTTCGCTGTGAAATCAAAGGCTACTCAAGGAGCTGTAGCAAGAAAACCTTTGCGAGGTCTTGACAATAGAGCTCGAAATATTCCGGTGAAGGTAAGCAAGGGTTCCATATGTACTACTTAAGTTGGTGATACTAGTATAAAAACGCGATATTTCAATGCTGCCCACTAAACAACTTAGGTTGCTATTTCTTTCAGTTTTAAAGTATAAACTTGGCTTGTTATGCATTAGCGTTTGTTTGTACGAGCATTCAATGAAAGCTTAGAAAGGAGCTAGGGTCAAATGGAAATTGTAAACAATCTACAGAGCTTCACTTTATAACGCTTTTCAATGTAGTAAACGCCAGACTTGCTAATCTTTAAGGCATTTTAAGTTAATCAAAATTACGGCGTCGCCAGATTTTTGCGTACATGTTTGTTGTGGTTCACGCTTTTACGTTTTTAATTTCGTTATCTAAGCTAATATACAAAACTATTATAAAGTTCAGTTAAAATTTTCCAAAATGGATTGAAAGTGCTGATAAAAACTGAAATTTAATGTAAAGAACTTCTTAATATTCTAAAATTCTTAACTTTTGCTTTCTGTATTGTTTATAATAAACCTCCAGTGTAGCAAAAGTCTTAATTTCCTTTTTAAAAGGGTTCCAAGTGCAAGGAGTTTTTAAAAATTCATTCTTGCATTCAAAAGTCCCAAGTTTGTGCTTAAATAACGAGAACAGCGTCTTTTCAAATGTTCTTCAAACATGCTCCTGAATAAGAATTTCTGGATTTTTAAATCTAGCAATTTTCTTTCTGGAGCCAGTAACTTGTACAGGGTGCCTACCGGTCAGGAAATCGAAAAACTGTCATGAAATTGGAGCGAAGGTCACGGAAATTTAAAAAATTGTCACAAAAGACTAATTTTCCTCCAGATTTTCTAGTGTTAGTATTTTCTAGTACTTAATTTTCTTGAAAGTCCTTGAAAAGTAACTAGATTTCCCCCCTAAGTGTTTGATGCAATAGTGTCTTGAACTTGCTCTGTATTGCATCAAGTATTTTATGATTTGTCTTTAATTTTTCTTTAACCGGTTAATCATGTAAACAGTTGTAAAAGTTTCTGAAAGTGTCGAGAAATTGGATTTGACAAATCTGGTAGACACCCTGTTGCATCGCATGCTTCAGACTATTAATAAACTGGACTTTCAATGCACTGAAAATGTCTTGGGATTAGTAAACATAGTTTAGAGTTAAACTTTAGTGTAATTTGACTTGATTTCCTTTCTTGATGTGATTGTTTAATCCATGCTTCATTTTTAGGCTTCTTTTAAAGAAAAGCCCCAGCTTCGTTCTGCCAAAGAAAATGTGAAAGTAATAAAGCCAGCCAAATCACTTAAGGCTCAACTTGAAAGCAAGAAAGAAGTAAGTTTAAGCGACTAAGTAATAGCCATTGTATTCTTTTCAAATACAGCTGAATTAATTGAATTGTTTAACTGCTTAGGGTATTAAAATTACCTACAATTGTTTAAATCTCTTAAACAAAACGATCAGCATTTTTTAAAAAGCCTTATTATCCAAGTGTTCTTTCTAGAATTTAAAAAATGTAAAACAAGGTTAATTCATTTATAGCGGTTGGCTAGAAAATTTGCCATAGATGGCAACTTGGATAAACTTGTGTTGGAAGCTCATTTCTAAGACAAGAGAGGGGCTAAGGAGCCCATTCAGTTAGGCACTCGCCTAGCATGCGAACGGTCCTAGGTTAGAGTCCGGGCATCACCAAAATAACTAGTGACCTATGAATGGCCTGTGCAGCCAAAAATTTCCTGTGTAAGGGAGTGCACGTTATACATCCTTCAAAGCCCTAACGCTGTATAGGATGTTGCATTGGGTGCCTATTCAGATATCGGCTCGTCGCTGGACTGTGGTTCTAAAATACGTCGCAATAGCCCTCGTGTAGCTCTAGTGCAACAATAATTCAAAACCTAACCAAGACCATTGTCCAGAACAATTCATGTAAGACGAAATACATTATAGGAAATACAATTTTATAAAACTTAACCTTAATTTTTTTATAATTAATAATATATAAAAGCTTTAGTTATAAAATGACTATTTCATAGGCTTTACAGAATATTGCCGAGCTCCAGGCCTGTTTACCGTGCCTTGAGTCGTATTCTACTGGTCGTTTGCCTGAGGATGTTGAAGATATTGATGCTGCAGACTCGGAGAACCCTCAACTTGTTAGCTGCTATATTAAAGAAATCTATGGATACATGAAGGCATTGGAAGTAAGGTTTCATTCTAATTTTATAAGGCGGCCGTTTTGTACTCGTTGTGATTTTATAATTTGTCTCGGTAAACACAAAATTTATGTATAGATAGATGAAAGGAATTAAAGGTCTGATGTTTATTAATTTTCTAATAAAAGTCCTAACTGTTAAATAGTTTGCACTTTTTTCAGTTCAAATTTTATACCCCGATTTCAATTTAATTTTAATTAGGCCAACTTTACCGTCTTTAAAGGAATTGACTTGTTTCGGACTAAACTGAAACTTTAAGATCTTTGGAATCCATAATTTAAGATGCTGATCTACATTCCAATAATTAAGGGGTTTTTTTAGCTATTTTTAGTTTTACCATATTATGAATTAAGTTAGCTGATTTTTTAAAAAATTGCTAGCTTTAAAGTTATTGCTTATGCCAATTTACCATGAGAATTCGAGATTTACGATTCTAAAGCTGATCTGCAATTATGAAACTTCGTAGTTTACCTAGGAGACGATATTGATATACCAGTTTTAAATCCTGTACAATACTAAGCTATCATTACCAAACTCTGGAATGCATAAGTTATGTATTTATCTCGTATCACAACCCTATAGAGTAGTTGTATGATATACTACTCCAAAGTTTATAACTTTTAAATGCTTGGGTTTTTATGTTTTAGGCTGTTTTCCCCATCCAGAAAGTGCACCTCCAATCGCAGCCTGAAATCACTGGAAAGATGAGATCCGTTCTGGTCGACTGGCTTATCCAAGTCCACCTCCGATTTCATCTGCTTCAAGAAACTCTTTACATGACTGTATCCATCCTTGACAGATACCTACAGGTTTTAAAATCTTTAAGTTTATCAATTGTTTTTATTTCTCACTGCTCTTGGTTCTAGTTTATTTCCTAGTTTTACAAATGAGGTCTAATGTAATATAAAAAAGTAAAGCTCGTGTAATTTTTGGATGAATGGCCCTGTACTTTTTAAACATTGACCGGTAAGGTTAAGGCACTTCAACGGGGAACTCGACTAATCTGGGATATTCTATAGTCCAGACACTCGGAATTTTAGCGATTATAAAAGCTTCTCGATTGCCCATTTAAAACTACCCTACCTTTAGTTTACCGAAAAAACGTTGAAGGGCTATAAGAGTTTATTTCGAAAATGAGAACTACCTACTTTAGGGTTAGACAAACTGTAAAATGCTTAACTTTAAAAATGGTTTTCACTCAATATTTATAATGTCCTGAAATTTAGGGTTTTATCATTTTCTTAAATTCTCTTCATTTTGTTATTGGAAAGTTCAGCAGACGGAAATAGAACATTAAGTCAGAATTTCGAACATGCCATTACCATTTTATTTCTGAAATTGGTTAACCCATGTTCTGGTAGTCCCATATCCACTAGCTTAAATCTAATATCAGGATTAATGGTCCTGTTCCATAAAAGTGTTAACTAAACGGCTAGCAAGTTCAATGCCTTCGATTATAGTTAGAATCTGCTTCAATTTCAATACTTGGCTTCTAGCAAGCCAGTCAAGCCCTTAAGGTGTTTGTGTTAAAACTTTTTATCATTACTAAATTTTTACAGGCAGATAAAGTGAAAAGGTCCCAGCTGCAATTGGCAGGCGTCACTGCAATGTTCATTGCTTCGAAGTACGAGGAAATGTACGCCCCGGACATTTCTGACTTTGTGTTCATCACCGACACTACCTATTCCAAGCAGGAGATTCTGCAGATGGAGAAATCGATCCTGAAGAACTTGGACTTTAACCTGAGCAAGCCCCTGCCTCTGCATTTCCTTCGCCGAAATTCCAAAGCTGCTAATGTAAGTAGAATTGTTTAAACTTTATATTATGCTCAATGTAACTAATTGCTTCTGATGTTAGACTTAAGTTTAAGACCAATTTGGGTACATTCCTCAAATGCCTGCAGTATTATGCTGGTTCAGTTTGTCTTGCGATATGGTCATCAAAATGGGCAGAACTTGTAACTTTTCAGTCTTCTAATGAAAAGCCATGAAGGATATTCCAAATTAATCTTTAAAAAAATAATTTTAAGAAACTTTAGTAGGGTTGCGTTGGATGTCGGCTCCTCGCTTGACTATAATTTTAAATTGAAACTCCCTTGTGTACCTCAAGTGCGACAATGATCCAACTATACTTCCCGCCACCCTTATTTGAAACACTTTGAGATGGAAAACTGATACCATTTTTCACTCAGTTTCGACCGAAACAGTTTTTTCTTAAGGCCAGTCTAAAACCGAAAATCGGTTTTCTTTAAAACGCCGGTTGTTTTTCTGAATCCGCCATCCCTACCGTTTCTTGGTTGGCGGCGAGTATAGATAATACTTTTGAACCAATGTTTATTTCAAGTAGGGTTTTTTCAATAGAGCTTAACATTAAATGAATCTCGGCAAAAAGCTAGTTTGTACTTAGGCTTTGGGTTTATTTTTAAGTACCTTTTGTTTGGTACTTAAACTTTTTTTTAATTTAAACATGGTGAAGGAGCTTCTACATAAACCAGTTTTGCATTTTAACCCTCGGATAAATGGGGCTGGGGAGCCCAGTCGGTTAGGCACTAGCTTAGCATGTGAAAAGTCCCAGGTCAGGGCCTCGCCAAAATAACTGCCGACCTCTAGATGGCCCTTGCGGCCAAAAATGTCTGAATAATACCTCGTGTAAGGGAGTGCATGTTAGATCCTTCAAAATCCTAACGCTGCATACGATGTCGCCCTTAATGGTTGCGTTGGGTACCTATTCAGGTGTCGGCTCGTCACTTGATTGTGGTTCTAAAATACGACGCCAATAGCCCTCGTGTAGCTCTAGTGCGACAATACTTTAAACCTAACCAGCAAAAAGCAAGTTTGTACTTGGGCTTATTTTAGGCTTGGGTTTATCTTTACCATACTGGTTTATCTACATAAACCAGTTTCAGATTTTAACCCTCGGATAACTGAAAGCTGTCTTTTAGATATTTTGTCTCCTATGTTTAGTTAACTTCTTGCTTTTGCAGGTTGATGCCATGATCCACGCCCTAGCCAAATACCTCATGGAAATGGCCCTCCCTGAATACGAACTGGCCCACTGCCAGCCCTCCCTTCTGGCCGCTGCTTCTCTGTACCTGTCCTTGAGACTGCTCACCGATTCTACCTGGTCCGAGACTCTGAAGTTCTACAGCGGCTACACCGAGGAGGAAGTCATGCCCGTTGTCAAGAAACTGTGCCAAGTCATCGTCGATTCTGAGAAATCAAAGCTACAGGCAAGTCTTTTCGATTTTTTGCTTTAGGCCCTAAATTGTAAGGAAATATATTAAGACTGCAATAGCTTGGACAATAATAAAGCCTCTTCTCTGACCTGTAGCTATTGTGGTAGTTTTTGTTAGTGCTTTGGTTAGACTTTGCGAAGTGAATTATCACTATTTAATGCGGCGTAAGATTTATTGTAAAACAATTTATTATAATTTCGAGGATTTAAGAATGTCAGTGATAACTGGTCTAGGATAGCAACCAATACATTTATGGCAGTTGAAAAGCAGTGTACATTAATTTAGTTAACCAGTCTAAGAAACTCATTAGTAATTAAATTGAAGCTCGGAGCAAGGGTTTCATGATCTAGTGATAGTCTGGTAGAGCATGATTACAATGGCAAGTTGGGTTGATAAAGCTTTTGAAAATGTAACGTCTTATTTGGGGCAATGTTACTCTTGACTGGCAATAAGATTTGGCTCGTGCTGATTAAATTCCTAACTTTTTTCGATTGATTTACTTCCAAGTGTTTTTGTTTGCTAATACTTGGCTGAAACTGTTTCTGGTCTGGCCTTCTTAAAGTAGCTCTAGTTGATTGAGGTATCCAAAGGTCATGCCAATGACTAATGCGAGGCAGCAATTAGTTCCAATTGATGAATATTAACGTATTGCAGTGTTGCCGCGATCCTTGAAGAGTGCTTGAGAACATTATCAGCCTCTTAAAGTCCTTAATTTTTTTTTGCATTGAGAATACTTGGTTGAGTTTTCTTTAATTGTGTCGTCAAAAATAAACAGAAGTCTTCAAATGTCATCTTCTAAAGCTGTTGCAAATGTTGATTTTGTCTTCATTAAAAACACTTTTTTTAAATGTGAAACGGTACCTATTTTTTAATTTATTGTATACATGTAATTGAAGGCGGAACAAGTGATTTTAGACAGATTTCTTACTATCTACAGGGTGTTTTAGCACATTTAAGTTCATTTGAAACTTAATCTTGTATTAGTGTTCTAAATAAAATTTTAAAACTATCGTGAGAGGGCTGGGGAGCCCAGTCGGTTAAGCACTCGCTTAGCATGCGGAAGGTCCCAGGTTCGGGTCCGGGCATCGCCAAAATAGCTGCCGACCTATAAACGGCCCGTGCAGCCAAAAATGTCCGACGAATAATACCCCGTGTAAGGGAGTGCATGTTAAATATCCTTCAAAGTCCTAACGCTGCGTACGATGTCGCCCTTAACGGTTGCGTTGGGTGCCTATTCAGGTGTGGCTCGTCACCTGACTGTGGTTCTAAAATACGACGCCCGTCGCCAATAGCCCTTGTGAAGCTCTAGTGCGATAATTCAAACCTAGCCTAAAACTATCGTGAGATTTAGGAATTTCATGTTCAAATGTTGTCCTTGAAAATAGGGAAATATATCCTTGGAAAGGTCATCAAATTATTATTTGTTTTTTTTACTCAAGTGTGGACCTTGGTATTTGTAAAGACTTTTTGTAATTGCCTTTTTTTGCATAACTGATATTTGGTTTTTCTTTCCAGGCTATCCGTTTGAAGTACTCGAGCAACAAACTATTCAAAATTAGTACAATCCCCCAGCTCAAGTCTCCCCTTGTTATTGAACTGGCTGGAACAAAGAAGTGATCTATCTTTTTAGAATATTAAATTTTTATCTTTTTGTGTATTGGACTCGTTGTAGAATTAAGTTTTGCAGGGATGTGCTATTGTAGACAAATTTTACTCTAAATGCTTTTGTGCATAACACTTATCGGCCAAGAGTTTGTATATAAATCACCATGTAATGTAATTGTATTTTTTAATCTGTATTAAACTGCTTTTAAAAGCGATACTCTGGAAGTAATCTGTCTTGTTTAATAAACATATAAATGCTTAACATTGGCTTTTATTTTCTTGCTATTGTGTTACAAGAATCCCTAACCTTCCTAGTCTAGGGTTTTGCCAAGTCAACAGAAGAATCGGATGTAGTTCTTTAGAATCTAATTTGTAGTCTAAAGTAAAAGTTCATGATATGATGCAAGATTTTCATTTAACTAAAATGGCCAGGGACCGGAAAGTTGTTATTTTAAATTAACTGTTGCAGTTAATGAATACTAAATGCATTTAATCGGTTAATACTAAATATTCAAAATTGTAAGGAAAGGTTGATATTTAGCCATTTTACCTTTATTCAAAGAAAACGACCTGTAAAAAAAGTTTTGAATGAAAGTTTGGCATTGTTAAGTTCTGAAATCTATTGGCTTGAACTGAACACAATACCTTTCAAGTATCTGGTTATTCCAATTCCTAGGTGCAGTAAAGCCCTTTTTTGGCTTTGGGGGCCATAAACTACCAATTTCTGCAAAAGGCCATTTGAATGTTAATGGTAGGGTTTTTAGGCTGTGTGTCTAGTTCTTTATCTTTAGAAATTTATCTTGAACTTCAGATTATATCTGAGGTATACAGATAATCCACCCCCTCCCCCTGGTAGTCAATAGCCCTTGTGTAGCTCTAGTGTGACATTGATTCAACTATACATTAATCTGGCAACTGAAATAGTAATAACTGAATGAAATGTATACTTGAGAGTTGAATACATTTACTTAAGAACATTTCAATATTAAACAACTTGTATTGTGATTGCCCATAAATGTTGTACAGAATTTAATTAAATTGATTGGATTTTTTTAAGGCTTATTCTGAAACTTGGAAGAAAGTTTTTACACAGTTATCTCTTTAAAAGTTGGTAGAATTACTTTAATATAAACTCTATCAGTTTCAAGATTTCTTGCATAAAAAATATTCTATTACATTTAGTTAACTAATTGTTCAGCAACAGTTTAGGTAAAATTTTCTTAACCAGGTATAGAAAATAACTTTTTTCTATACCTGGTTAAGATATGGCCATTGAAATGGAAATTAATTTTAAATAGTTTTTTTCTTTAAATGTATTTTACATATTTTGAAGGGTTCCGATTTAAAATTTTTATTTTGAACATGTATTTGTCTGTGATGCTTTCTGCAACCACATTACAGCTGGAACTGAAAGAGCTACAGACTTCATATTTGGCACACAAGTTTCTAGTACTTGTTGGGTTAGGGTAAAATATCATTGCACCCAGAACTATTAAGACTGCATTGAAAATTAAAACCAGTCAAGTAACAAGCTGTCGGCATGAGTAGGCATCCATCCAGCTTGTAACCCATCTAATCCCAGTGATGTCATTTGGCAACAACATGTTTCTGATTATAAATTTAAAAAAATAATAGGGCTGACATATACATTGGGATTAATGAAACAAAATTCTGATGGGGGGGGGGGGGGGGGATTTGAAGAATCGGATGATGTACTTTTTGATATCATAAATGGCTATATACGATCAGAAAAAAATGTCTAAAATGATGATGCCAAATTGTCATTGGGACTCAGAGGATTAATAGCGTAATCGGGACTTTGAAGCATATTAAATATGTACTCCCTTAATATTATTATTCGTCGAACGTTTAAGCTGCACAATTTTTATAGGTCGGCAGTTATTTGGCCAATGCCCTACCCTGGGAGGATGTTTCACATATGCAAGACAAGGGTAAGGGGGAAAGGACGCGCTGGGCCGGGGGTCTCCAAAGCAAAGTGCATCAGTGTTAGTCTGAGAAAAAAAAACATATTCTCTGCCACATTTCTCCGGCTGTAGTGAAAATTTATTTAAGCGGATTTTTTTGTGTGATAAATGTAGCTGACTTACAGGTCTCTGTCTTCCCACTTTTTGAAATTGGTTCGAATATTTTTTTTTAAATTTTCAATAAATAATTTTACACACAAAATATTCGAAGCAATTTCAAAAAGAGGGAAGACAGAGAGACCTGTAAGTTATCTATATTTATTATTAATAAAAAAAGGCAATTTGCAAAAATATTCCATAGTTAAAAAAATGAAGATATATTGGGTCGAAACATTCTCACACTAGAGCTACTCAAGTGACAAAATCTATCTCAGGACTAAGATATTCGGAATGGGACAGGCAAAACTGCAGTTCTACCTAATAGAGCTTTAAGAATTAAATTGAAACTATCATTTGTATTTCAAGTGCTTTTTATCTATTATCTGCCTATACATAGTTCCAGGGATCAGAGTAACGTATTCGTATTACTTGTAACAGTTACTTTTTGGCGGAAACAGCATTAGATTTTTCAGAAAGTACTCGTAACCTGGTTACTTTTAGCAGTAACGAAAAATTTCATAGCAGATGACTAACGAGATTTTTTGTTAGTGTTTTGTTACTTTTCACTCCTCACTTCACGGATATTGTCGACACTGCTTAAATTTAATTAACAAAAATTAATTAAATTTAACAAAGATGAATTTAACTTTTTCTGATGATCCCTATTTCTTCAGTCTTGGTTCTCTAGTTAAATGGCTAAATTCCAATTTTTTTCCAACTAGAAATTTCTAAAAGTAACTGTGATCAGTTACTTTTCGTATCAAGCAATTAAATGCAACAGAGTTAATTGTTTAAGTAACTGTATTAAATGTAACTTTAGAATCCTTGCATAGTTCTTATGAAATAAGAACTATAAGCCTTAGAAAAACATTAAAAAGTTGACAAAAAATAAGGAAACACAAAACTTGTCAAGAAAAATTCCAGTATTAATCTGCACATAAATTTTTATTTCCCATGTAAAAAATATATTTTATTTTTACAAATACAGGTATATCAGTAGCAAAGAAACATTTTAAAGTAAAATAAGAGAAAAAATATTACATTAAAACAAATTTAGTGTTAGTGAACATCTAGTCTAAACATTAATAAATAAGGATAAGAAGATCGAAAATATGAAGATAAAAATGTACGCCCATCGTACAATCCCCTAAATTTAAACCCACCCGCCCCAAAAAATAGTGACTCGCCAAAGTAATATTGTTCTAAAGACGAATTTTGAAAAAAACTCTTATTACAGTTATTTTGAAAGGGGCGAGTATACTTTGTAACACTTTTACACAATACAGTGTAAGCAACATTTAACGAATTTTGAATAATCGGAATACGAAATTCCTGAAAAGAAAAAAAATTAGTTTCCAATAAAGAAGGAAACCCAATGCATTTCACAAAGAAAGAAAAAAGAACCACCGAGTCATGCTTGGTTTTGATGATTGTTGTAGGTCAAACTACTTTGACAAACCAGCCTCTGTATACACAAGTTTCATTATCATACCATTAAAACTGCTTTTAAAACAACCGATCGAGACTCAATACATCACCTCATTCTTCAACATAAAAATAGGAGCAGTAAACTTCATTTTCTCTTGCAGGGAAATAAAATCAACAAACAATTACCTTGTTTTTTTTGGTGAAGCAACATAAAAAATAATACATTTTGCGTTTGCCAAAAACATAAAGGACGGATCAATACCAGCGGTTAAAATCATTCGGGGCATTTCATAAAAAAAATAACAATAAATAAAACATATGAAAGACCTAAATAAATACAACACTTCGTACTGAGAATAGACAGTTACTCCTGGGTAACAAACGGTCGACAAACAAATTTCTGGAGTAATCAAATCAGGTAGCCAAACAAACAAAACAATAAAATATCACTTAAAATACTGCTTTTTTTTTCAGGTACTGGTTCTGTAACACTTAAAACAAAGTGTAAAAAAGTCCGTAAAAAACCTAACTGAAGGGCATGTCGAACCGAGCGGCAACCCTGTTTCTTCTGGCTTGCTGCAGCCTCGATTGGGTCGGAGTGCTATGTGAGCTGGAGAAGTGGTCTCGCAAGTTGTTGGCGGAAACAGTCATATTTCGGGACTCCCGCCCTTCTTGGAAGTTTTGGGTCGACAGGGAGTACTCCTTGAGCATCTTTGGTTTCTCCTCCGCAAAACTCTTCGCCGCCTGAAACTCGGCAAACGATGACTGGAAGGTGGCGAATTGCGAGTCTATCACAGTTGGGTTTTGTTGAGCACCAGATGAGATGTGAGCGTTAAGTTGGGCCGCAGAAGTTGATGAGAAGGCGCGTTGGCAGTTGAGCAGGATTTGGGGGAATACGTGAACGGAAGCCGATTGTTCCATCATGGCTTCGTTCTTGATGAGTCTTTTGGCACAGGTTAGACTAGTACTGGGAAGACAAGGGTTGCCTGCAAATTTGAAAAAGAAATTGTATTAGATAATATAGTCAAGTCTTTTATTGTACAGACAAATAGTTCAACTTTGACTTTTAACCTCTCTGTGGGAAACAGTTGCATTGATCCATAAACCTGACTGAGTTAAAAGTTTGGAGGATTAATTTATTATGCTACCAGACTATAATTAAAAAATATTAAAAAAATCTTCAGTTAAAAATTTAAATCTCATGCAGTTAAAATCTTTTTTTTTACTTCAGCCAATTTGAATATGCTTCAGAGGGTTAGGGAGTAACACTTTGGTACTTCAGTCCAACCATAAATTCTTATTACTAGTTTTTTTATTTGAATAGACACTAATTAAAAATACATAAGTACATACCAAACTAAATCAAAGTATTTAATGAAGAGTTATTCAAGAGCTTGAATTAAACCATTTATGCCAAATAGCTAAAATATAGGATAGTTACAAAGGTTGATTTAACCAGGCTCAATGTCAATGCTCTTTATTTTAAACGTTAGCATTATTTTTCTTTTTTACAGAAACAGTACTTACAGCAAATTGAAATACCCTAAAAATAAATAGTTCACTTTTAAAATGAGCTATTTATTCCATGATTCACTAAAAACCTTTCATTTTATTTTTGCATATATTTAATCGAAGGAAGCTAAAAAAAATTGCAGTACAATTAAAAAATTATCCACATATTGCTACAGGCAGCACTTTAATGAGTGCTTTTTCAAGCAATAGATGATCTATTCTAAAAAGGGAAAAGATAGTTGACCAACTTAAAAAAAATCAAAGAAAAAACTTCTTATTGAAATATGATGGAGTGGTTTTCTTTCAAAATTCAATAAAAAACACTGAACTAGAAAAACATTCCCAATAATACTCAATCATCAACAAATTAACCAATTCCTTCGAACATTATTTTTCAGCAAGGAAAAACTATCATAAGAACAAGTATGAAATTTTTTAAAATTTTTATTTCCAGAATGAATAAAAATATTATAAGAACAAGTATGAAGGAATTAAAGAAATATCTTCTAGTAATTTTCCATACTTACTAAACTAAAAAAATAGAAGATTATTAGAACAAGCAGGTAAGTTTTGCTGTTTAAATCTTATAACGATGAACTTATTACAAGTACCAGAAGTTAATGTTACCTGTATTATGAGCAGTAAAGGAGCTGTCAGTACTTGTTTCAAACTCTTGTAGTCGACCACCTGGAAAAATAAAGCAGCCTTTAAAAAATGAACACCCTAATGAAAATAAATCGAATTGACCATAAATCAAACATGGGAAGTAATTCAGGATTCATATTCTATTTTTAATAGTTAAATTCGATGAGTTTTAAGGAGTTGTTTTAGGAATACAAGTACTTATAGCGACAATATGTGTCATGAAAAATTACTAAAAAAATACAAGATCAACAATTAAAACATGTGGCAAAATCTAAAAAAGTAACTGACAATTTCTAAATAAAAATGAATGCAAAATCAAGTTTTTTAAAAACTGGATCCTTCAAATCCACCAACAACTATTTTCTATTTATAAATAGATAATTTTTCAGGAAACTATACTTTAAATAATCATTTTTAATAGAAATTTCAGAAGTTATAAAGGCACTTTAGATAAAATATTTGAAATTCAGGAGATTCTCAAGATTTTCAGGGGGAGTACGAACCCTGGTAATTTGAATTGATTAATAATTCTTTAGAAAATAATTTGATTTTCAAGGTAGTACTGAAAGCGGTACAAATACATGCGATAGAGGTTTAAAAATATGTAACAAGTTTAGGTCAGTTTTTCTCATTCTAGGACAGAATATAAAAACTCAACTGCTTCAACTTTAGATTAAAATTTTGGTGAGGTTTGAATTATCGTCGCACTAGAGATACACGAGGGCTATTCAAATTACTGGCAGAGCTTGTTTGCTTATTCATAACACACTAAAAGACACCAATAAAACAACGAACCATTCCCATAACGAAACCATCCAAACCCTAAATGAATGCAGTAACTATTAAACAAGTTTCACCACGTTAATTTTTATTTTGTCTCTCATCCCGAAGCATATAAAGAGTGGGCCAGTCCATTAATTTAATTAAAATAGGCCCATCATTACTCTCAAACTCCACTAAATTGATGCGACCCTCAGCAAATCTTAAACACGATTTTCAAAAATTACTTGCAAAATGTACTTTTAAATACTTAATTGTTTGACAAGTATGTTTATTTAACTACTATATACATAGGATTTTTTCCAGGAGTGAAAAGGTTTACCATCCTTTCATCCCTTGAGTGGGTCGATAAAATGGGTACCAATCATGCTTGGGAACTAAACACAGGCTAGCCACCTTACCGGGACATATGCCTAGCACCCTAGAGCCCTAGGTCACGAAAGCTGAAATGGGCATGGCAGGCCTTGGCCCAGTGATGGGCTGCTGTGCCGAGGAGTTTAGGTTTAGTTTAGAAGAGGTTAATACAATCCATACCTATACTCTCCAAGTTCAGGCAAACTTGACGCTTCTGCTTTTTGCCTTTGACTGTAAAGTAATCCGACAGGCTCTCGAGCATTGCATACAGGTTTGGAAATCCGTAGCTGGAGGTGCACAAGGACACCCCGTACTTTATTTGGAACAAGCTCCCGAAATTGGCAAAGCACACTTGGCCGTCGTAGTCTTGCAAGAGCAGTATTATGTCTCGGGCCACTCTCAGCAAAGGGGATAAAGTTACTAAATCTCCTTTTACCTAGGGATGAAAGTTACGATATTCAGAAAACATAAATTACACGCATGTACCTAAAAAAGATTTGTAATATTTATTATTATTTTTTTTATAATGGGGCTGCATATTGGCAGTCAAGCCTTTGCAGACTCCACATATTCCCCAGAACTGAGAGCCATTCTTTTGTGGCACCATCTAGGTGACTCTCGCTGCCAAATTTGACGCCCAGATTACAATGAATATGAGTTCTGTGTGGATGTTAAAGTATACCGAGATTTAATTTTGCCGAGAGAATCCAAGCCAAATGGACCCTCCAGGGATCTTTTACATGCCACATATGATTTGTAATATATTTTAAGCAAAAGTTACTATAAATGCTTTTGTACGTTTTTGAACAAATTTCAAAGAAAAATATCAGAAGTGCTACAGATAAGCTCTAATATATGAAAAATTCTACTATGAATGTAATTTTTATATCCTAGGGTGAACAAACAAATGGTTTTATCCTTTTTCTCCTTATGTAACAAGTTTGGTCTTTTGTAACACAACTATAATTATGAATAAAACTATTATATACATATAGTTATAGAACAAAATTTTTTACTGGCCTTGTCTATAATATCAAGTTTTTAGTTTGGAAATCAAAATGTTAAAATTATTAGCAGAATATTAGAGCCATTTCAATTTTAAACTTAACACGAATCAGTATTTCTCAACCTTTTAAAGCACTGTATTTTAATGTACTAAAAAAAATGTATATTACGATCTCTGAGGATCATACATACTGGATCTTAATTATTAAAAATTTCATAAGGTTGTCATCACTTTAAACTAAACATTGAAAACGATGCATTCAATTTAGGGAAATTGTATATGCTTAATTGAGTACAACACCAAATTATTTTTTCATTCTAAAAGTTAACTTTCTTATTCTAAACCATGAATATAGCTTTCACTAGCTGACAAATTCCTAAAGTTGCCAAACACCAACAATATTTTAAAGTCATAAGGGTATTAGGCCAATGCCAATTATGGCTTTGGTTATCTTTAATACTTCAAGAACTAGAAACTGTATATGGAGCCAATCTTTAATCCTAAACAAAAATCAAATCATTCCTGCTTAACCCCACCCCACAATACCAAATCCACAACTATTCATGCAGTATTTTACCTCAACCGATTCGGTCATCTCTTCCAAATGCAGTGAGAGGTTTATTTTCTGGCCAAAGCGGGACTGGTACATCTTCGATAAATCCTGCAGAGACATGCAACAGTCTCGCTTCTCCATGAGCAATCGACAGATGTTGAGGGCGATTCTGTGGACAACTCTGTAGTCAACCAGGGTTACGTAAGTACGTCCGTAACCAACAACTATCTGTAATTAAATAAAAATATAGTTATAATAAATTCAGAATAAAAAAGAAATTGTTAAAAACTAAAACTCCTTGGCTTTAAACCCTTTAGTGAGCCAGTGCCAGCCGTGCCTATTCCAGCTTGCATGATCTAGAACTCTGGATTGCTAGGCATATGTTCCGGTAAGGTGGTCAGCCTCACGCAGAGCCCCTAGTGTTTAATGATGCTTGGTACTCGTTTTATCAACCCACTTAAGAGATGAATGGCTGAGTCAAACTTGCCCAATCCAGGACTTGAGAAATTGTTGCTTTCAGCGAATTAAAAAAAGAACTATCTTAATCTAATAGACAAAAAAGACAGTCAAATTATTTATGCTAAGTAACAAATATTTTTATTAATAAGAATAGTAGATATATCATTACTATTGATGTGTGACTGTCTGAAATCTATCTGCACATGAATAATAACACACATATACCTAATAGAAGAACTATTATGCAGAAAGCATACTTATTCTTTAGTTCATTCTAGAAATGAAGGATATTTGGACATCCAGATGAATTTTATTATTTCATATCAAATATTTAAAGCCTTCATTAAAGCCATTATGGCTTTTTGAGAGTGCCACTAAAGCACACAGCCTCAAATCAAGAGTCTAATTAAGAAGTGATTCCATTTTTAATGGTTGCGTTGTGAGAAGAATAAAGTCAAAAACAAATTCTGATTCGTTTGCAATTTCTTTGGGAAAGAATGTATTGATGTGCTGGAAAGGCACTATTAGAACGTGGGAACTGTTTAATGGATCGGCAAGACATCAATTGTGAGTTATTAAGAACTTGAAGTTATAGGTGTGTGTGTCATATTGCATAAGCATAGAGAAAGGTTTCGAAATATTCAAAATCGAATGGAGAAGTTATTCTGCAACTTTAAAAGTTTCTCTGGAATTTTATTTCCCCCAAATAGTATAGAGATTTTAAAGTCAATTTCATAGACCTTAAGAGGTTTTGTGAAATCAAAATTTTTAAGGGCTAAACAAACTGATTAAAATGTGAAATAAACGTTTAGAAGTAAATTCAAATTTTATAAATACATATAGAAGCATGAATTTTGAATGTTTTTACAAAAAAGTTGGTTACAAATGGATACTTTCCTTTGGGTCTCTGCAAAAAATGTACTAAAAAATATTTAACATATACAGGGTGAGGCAAACTAAAGTGGCCCCAAAGTGGAGATAAGAATACGACAGAAATGTTGCCAAGTCAAAAACCAATATAAAAACAGTTTTGCTAACTGAAGCTATTAGTCGCTTTAATAATAAACCAAACAAATGCTTGGCGACTTATTTGCCGGCAACTATGCTATGGTTCGAGAAGCTTTGTTGAAATGAAATATGAACAAGGCTTGTAGAGCTCATTAAGAAAAGTTGCCACTAGTGCTTATTTTGGTCGCTATTTATCTTAGAGAATCGGACCTTTTTGTTTTTGGTAATACAAAACATTCTAAATTGATTGCAAGACACAAAATTTGCACAATGGGACGTTTTCATACAATAAGAATCAAGATCTGAACTCGCCACTAGTCTACGAGTAGATCTCATGTGAAGCTAATCCGATCCAACCAATGCAAAACCTGGTTTTAGGCAGCTTTAAGAGTTTTTCTCGCCAAGCATTTCAACCTATACCTATCTCCAGACCGGGGCCACTTTTGTTTGCCTCGAAATAAATAACTCAATCTGAGAACTTACCCTGAGAGTAGAATCCATGCCTTCTAAAAGCTCGACTAAATCCGAAAAACCAAAATCCATTGGCCGCAGTGCATGGCCATGCATTTGAGCATAGACCGAGCTGATTTGGGTGATGTCAATGACTTCATTGGGCTGAGACCTGAGAATGGACGTCAGTCGGTTGGAGAGAATCTTGTGCTGCTCTTTTGCCACCAGGTGCAGAACTTTTTCTTCGCCGGTCCCTTTGACCTAAAGTTGCGGAAATAAGAAATGGAAATGTTTAATTTTTAAAAAAATATTGTTGAATGGGATAACTTTGACCCAATATTTTCCAAGCTAATATCTTCTCATTAAATATTTTCTTTAAAAAAAAGCACTTGCCTCTTCAATTAGTAGCAACTCTACCCTGACATACCAGAAGAAAAAAAAAAGAAAGTCCTTACTTGGCTTTTATGCTTGGGCCAAAGTTACTCCATTCTAAGGTACCATTTAAATAGAATTAATACAGCAAAATATTTAAACATTGTGAATTTCAACCCAATTTTGGAACATTTGGAATTTTTAATACACAATTTTAAGGGTGGCTGCACAAAAAATAGTGAAAATGATAAAGGCTGCCACTTGCTGGTGACTTTATCACTTCTCCAAACAGAATTCAGTTTCTAATTGATTTCTAAATGACATGATCATAAAAAAATTTCCGTGATAGCATTGTACAAACATTGGAAGATTTTATGCCACTAGAATTGTTGAAAGTTGATTACTTAATTAAAATTATATTAGGTCATGCTACTAAATTGGGTATTGGGACAGAATCCCGCGGCCGAAATCTCGCATCCCATAAGCTCGCATCCCATAATCTCGCAGGACAGAATCTCGCAGGGACAGAATCTCGCATCCCATAATCTCGCATCCCATAATCTCGCATGGACAAAATCTCGCGGGACAAAATCCCGCATGGACAAAATCTCGCAGGACATAATCTCGCATTTCTTAAAAAGTGCAGGACTTGTAGGTTGTGTTTAAGATATTTTTTTGAATTTGAAATAAGTTAATTAGTTTTGGTAAAGGTGTTGTTATAATTTTGTATTGCGTACATTTCAAATCAAGGAATTGATTAGCAGTTATGAGTGTATATTTAAGATTGAAAAAAAAAAATAGTTATCGAAGAATTAAGTTGCATTTGATTTGTATGTATCGATAGCTGTTTTTATTCATTTATTTAATTTTGGTAAAGGGTGAAATAAAACATTTCTTAAACTTCTGAATAATTTTGAAATGGCGAGGAGCGGTGATAGTAATGCTATATTACGTAATTAACGAATTAACTAGTAGTTGTGAACGCACAAATGAGATAAAAAAAATAATTCTTGGATAATTAAGTTAAATTTTTTTATGAATTCGTTATATTTTTTATTAATTTATTCAGTCTAGATAAAAGGTAAAATAAATATTTATTAAATTTTGCGATAGTGAATAGTGATGGTAGAGTGATATAACTCTGTTGGATTACGCACTTAACGAATTGATGTAAAATAGCAATTGTGATAAAGATTAAATTGATTCACACTAAATCAAATCTTATTTTTATGAATTCATAACTGTATTTATTATTTTTTAGTCTTGCTTAAAAGGTAAAATACAATAATATTTTGCTTTCTATTTTTTCTTTATTTTACAACTTTTATTATGAGTTTTGTGTAAGTATGTTTAGGAATTATTTGAAAGAGCAAAATAATACTACATAAAACAACTTCATTATTCATAAATGATTTGTAATTAATAATCTATTTACTTTTCTCGTTAAAATTTTACTGATTGAAGACTTTTTTGTTTTAAAAAGAAGTTTTTGATTTCACCCTCTTAAAGTAGGGGAAGTCGGGGTACAATGGACAACGGGGTAAAATCCACCGCGCTCTATTATTTATTTTATTTATTTGTTTCATATTGAGGTACATAGGAGGCAGCAGAGCATTGATTATCATAAACTTGCAATAGTGTTTTTATCTGAAAATTTAGTCATTTTATTCTTGAAAGTTCATTTGTGCAGGCAGGCAAAAGTAAATATTTACACCAAAGTATTTATTCTTTTTTTTCTTTCAAGAATTGTGATTTGGAAGATTTTACTTGGCGCATTAAAACGATAAGATCATATATTGTTTTAGTTAATCAAAGTAGAACAGTTTAATTTAAGGTTAATTAGTGTTTGAGACTTTTTTTTTGTCAGACTTCCACATGGGGTAAAATGGTCCATTAGAACCTGGGGTACAATTTTCCACCAGAACCTGTGGCACAATGGACCATGGTCCATTGTATCCCAGTTCTGTTTATCATATTCTTTTCTAAATTGACAGTATGTGTGGAATAAAAACTTAATAAATTATTTTACTTTTAGTGAGTGAGTAAATCGGTGTTTGAGGTATTTTACATATTTGAAGTGTTGTCAATGCATTAAAATTAATTGCATTGAAATTTAAAAAAATCCTAATTAGACTTCAAAACAGAGTAAAGAAGTATTTTATTTGAACTTTCTTTTTATTTAGCTTTTAAAATTAAATATTCAATAAGTTTTGAATTAATTGAATTCAATTTTTACAAATTGACAACTGTAATGAAATAGTTCATTAAAGATATAATGAAATAGTTCATTAAAGATATAATGAAGTAGTTCATTAAAGATTTTTTTATTTTTTAAAATGTCTGCTTAATAAGAAAAAAAAATCCCGAAGCTTCAACAATTCAAACTGATACACCGGTGAAAGGAATTAAAGAAGAAGCTAAAATCAAGGAAGAGAAAATATTTAAACCAAAAACTGCTGCTTTGATTAGAGCTAAAATCAAATTGGAATTTTTTTTAGCCTCTAGTACAAAGAAAAATGATGAAATCGAGGATTCCAGAAATTCATATTAAAAAAGTAAATGCAAATCTTTTTTTTAATGTAGCATAAAGCCTAATGTTTATTTATATGCATGCATATTTTCAAATTAAAAGAAATATTAGTTTGAGAGTTAGCACTGAAAATTCACAAAAGTGGTCCATTGTACCCCAGACTCCCCTACATTTTACCATCTTTTCTTTTTTTCCATATTCTTCAGAAACAAAGAATGGTTCAGTAGAAGGAATTAAGAAAAGTATACAATCATTGCTTTATTTGTTTATTTTAATTATATCCAAAAACAATGTCCTATTTTTCTACAGTCCACATTAAAGAAATGTTTTTTTAAATAAGAAATTTTTATATTTTTCAATTTTTCGGAAAGTACCTCATATTTCAATTTAGTGTTAATTTAAGAAAAAAGACTTTATTGAAATGTCTTTTGTGTTTCGCTTATTATAACATTCCCAGATATTCCGCTCCTTGCTTGTGTGAGAATTGAAACTGCCTAGTGATTTGTTTTTGGAAGGGCGTGTCCAAGCGTTACTTCAGCTAGGGATGTCAACGACGTACATAATTTATGGCCCTACAGTGCAATTGTTAACAGCAGGTAAAGCGAAAGAAGCTTCCTATTGTTAACTCGGACAATTCGTATGGAGGGGTCTTTCGAAATAACCCTTTTAACAGCAAAGGGTAGGGAGGGAAAAGGGTTGGAAGACTTACAGCTGATAATTTGCACCTCAAAGCTTAATTCTCTCATTGGTGTTTATTAAAAAAATTAGGAGCTAAATAATAAAAATATTTTCTAAAGATTTCTTTATTAAATTTAGGAATTATGTAAATTTCTTGGGGTCTTCTTGGAGAGATTATGCCCTTAAATTCACAAATATCTTTATTGCGACCCAAATAAAGAGAAATACGGAATAAGTAATCATAACTGAAAGGTAGAAGATTAATTTTCCTAAAATTAAAAGATGGAATTACATTGAGAATTTAAAATTTTAAAACATTTATTTTGAATTGAAAAAAAAATAATTAAGTTTCGACTTATATACTACACCCCATATTATAACGACATAATTTAATGTAGAGTTAAACCATGAATAATATAAAGTTATTTAGAAATTTTTATCAACTTTATTTTTAAGTTGTTAGAATTTTACCAATATAGAACGCAGTTTGTTAAATAATTCATTGACATGACATTTCCATTTCAAATTGGAATCGATGTGCAGACCCAAATATTTTGAACATGATACAGATTCTAGGATATAACAGTTACAACTCAAGCCAAGCCATTGGTAATATGTATTAGATTTACATAACGAAGAGTGGAATTTGAAGTTCAAATCGAACCTAGTGTACTTATTAATTATTTAACCTAGCACAATCGAACCCATAGCACTTTTCGATAATAATTAGATATCTTTCAATTTGTAAAGGAAAATCGTTAAGATCTGCAAAAGAATAAAGCAAAACTGAGTCATCATCATTCATAAATATCCAAATATTCTCCAGAGAAAGACTTCGTTAATTTGAATTCTGGGTAAATACCACCACATAAAGCAGGTATGTTTTTTTTTTTTTTTGAATAAAACTAATTAAGATTTTGTATTTCCTTTAAATATAAAAACTTTTTTTGATATAAACTTGTTTATGAAAGCTACATAAATGCTAAAAAAATATAGTTATCTATGAGAACAAAAATCTTTAAATAAATGTCAAAAACGCTGATCATATGGGTCTAACAAAAAAAGAGCTAAAAATTCATTATCATGTAATTTAGGTAGGTTTCTTTTGATATTTTAAATAATTTGCTAGTTTGTACATCTAAAAGTATTTGTTGCCAATTGACAACAATTAGCCATTTAATCGTTAAATGGTCCTCTTACCAAAGACATTCAAATTGAAAAGCTGTATCCCAAAATTGTTCTTTAAATACCTGTATAAGAATGTGTGTTAATATTAAAATAACGTCAAAATAAAAAAAACCTCCCGTAAATGTGGGTAACTATTTCCAAAATCAGGGGCGAACCCAGGATCTGATGAGAATAAGTAACATTAGGGGTCACTACTTTCTTTATTTTGGATGGGCCCCTTCTTTAGTGAATTTGCTCTTGACGCCCCTCCCCCTTCTTGTTAACTCATATGCTATACTTATTTAATCAATTTCGGAATGATAATTGTCAGTTTTTTATTAATTTAAATTTCTGAATAAAATTTTATAAAATGTATTCCTCTTATGCAACTTTAATTATGAACTAGATGCATAATTACTAATTAATTATTAGCAACTAAATAATTACTAGTTAAATTATTACTAATTAAACGAATTACCTTACATTTATTTGAATTAATTTAGAACACAATTTTAAAGGTGCGTATTAATTAGGTTTTTTAATAAAGCAAAGGAACGAAAGCAAATGAATTTCTGTCTACTAAAGATTGATGAAACACTTTCGCCGCCAAATATTTTTGTTGTCAACGCAATGAATGTATTAAAATTAAAATATGTAATTCGTAGTATACACTGTTTAATAAACCAGAAGGTAACTGCAATCACGGCAAAAAGAATAGAAAAATTACTTTTAAAAATTGGCATTAAGTACGCTTTTAAGAAAAATAGAAAAGATGTTCAATTAAAAATATAAGATAATTCATAGAGCTTTAAATATATCTCTAAAACAAATGGCAATTACATTGATCAATAATATATTACGCAATAAGTAATACTTGAAGTTTAAGTGACTCTTTTACAATTTACATTAAGGTATGAAATTTAAGAATACTAACTTACTAATAATGAAATTTAAGAATTATACATGTGCAGAATTTTCATTCATCAATTTTAAAATAAATCATCGAAAAAAGTTGAAGAGGGATTGTCAGTCTCATAGAGCTAAATGTATTAGTTTTGCAATCACAGCTTCCGCGGAAGTATTTCTTTGCCATGTTAGCCCATTTTCCCCAGGTATCAACATAACATCGAAACGAAACACATTTAAAACGAAAATTTTATCTAGTTATATTCTGATTAAAGCACCTTTGTTTTCATGTGTTTTTAATGAGGTGCTTCAATATTTTGTACTACACAAAGCTGCTTAAAATTTATGAAAATTTATCGATATTGGGTAATGCAAAAAATATGAAATAATAATCTCTTTCACCTCCCCTTTTGAATTATTTTCCTAACAATGGTAATTTTGAGGGGGTAATGAGACTTTATTGTTATTCATTAACATTATTATAAAAATTCTTTCCTTCATTCTTAAATCCAAATCAATAGTATTTTCTGTTCACTTAATTTTAGAACACTATACTCTATCTATGATATTTTAGAGAATATGAGAATGAGGGACTGACAGGTAATGACAAGCAATTTATCTTTTAACATTAGGGAATGACAGGTATTTTTACTATTAATAACTATTAATGCATATGACTATTACTGAAAATAATTCCAACTAAGATATACTCGCAATTTCTTACAAAATCACTTATTAGTTGTTAAGTTTATTTATAAAGAGAAGCAACCTTTAATTGAACTTCTTCGTTTTTTATTTCGATTGGCATTTAAATGAGGTTCTGATAATATTATTTAGCCCATTGATGACAAGTGGCAAAAAAAATTGCCAAGCGAAAATAAACTTTCTTGACTTAAAATTAAGAGGCAGTTAGTGATTTTGCTAAAGCTTTGGTAATGCATGCTAATGAAAATTAGCAAGCAGAAATTAAAAATCACACTTTCAATTATTATACAAGTGATTTTATCTATGGAGTTTTTTTTTTATATTTTAATGAGAAATTTGGTTTTTGTCTATATTTTTTGGTTTTGACACTATAATGCAAAAAACAAGGAATCGAAAGATGGTGAAAGCCTGAGTTAAGTTCTACGAATTTGACGTAAACAGAACTGAACGTTGAAGACATGGAATTGTTGTTGAAAAACTGAAACACTTTCCAAAGAGAAGCGCCGAAGACAAAGTAGTTCTTGAAACTCAATCCCTCCTGCTGTCGGAGTTTACAAAAAGAAGCTTCTTTTCTCCGGTTTCTTCTGTAAATACGTTGTAGTCATTGTGCTTGGTCGAAATAACCTGTTATAGTATGCCCGGTGATGCCTATATTGTGTTTGGTACATTCAGCAAACAAAGCCTTTCAGCATATGTCGTCTCGGACACTCCCTTCTAAAAATAAATCACTCATGTAAACTAGAATAGTGTTATTTCTTTGTACAACTTTTCGTGGAGGAGAAAGTGACTGGAGTGTTATAGATTATAGAGAAGCAATTATCATCAGATTATCAACAAAACAGTATAATTATTTAAAGCAAATAGTTATACCGTTGTAATGAAGTTATATTGGTTGTTCGATTGTCTAAGTGTGCTTATCTTTTGGAAGGCATTTCCTAGTTATGACGGATCGAACACTAGATAGTTGTTGAAGAAAAAAGAAAGTTGGGAATTAAGAAATGCATTAATTAACCACACGCCTCTTAGCAAAAACAACATGTGACTTTTAATGTAAAATAAAAACGTAAAAATATATTAAATGTGATTACCTAAAAACCTCCATTAATCAGTAATTAAGACAATGTAACTGTTTTTATGATGGTTTAGTTTTATTAAAGGAATAACTATAAAGTTATTAAAAGAAATTCGACATGAATACTTTAAAATCATAAGCGAATTAATAAATTACTTAATAATGCAAGCTAAGAGTATTTCAACTAAAGTTTGGAAATCAAACTAAATCAACTAAAGTTTGGTTATTCATTTACTGGAAATTCGCTAAATGGTGTAAACAATACCGGTCTACCGAAAAAATATTTAAAAAATATCTGGTAGGGATAGTAGATGGTTTTTTATTTGTTATAAACAAGGGACTTATATGCATATATGTACTAATATTGACTGGAATGATAAATGTATTAACAAGTTGCACATTTCATGTCTATCAAGAAGTTCTAATGAATCTTAGCCAATTGTGTTTTTAAGGTCTAAAACACATTTCGCTTTCTTGATGTTTTAATATTTGTCCGATGTTAAAGATACTAGACAAAAATAAGTCAATTTTTAGATTAAAAAAATAAACTGTTAATTACCAAAAGTTGTCGGTGTATATCAAACACGAAATTCCGTGAAGTATAAGTTCACCGGCAATCTAGTACTCAATCGATTCCTTATGCATAAAGATTAAAATGGTAAAAAGCAGGAAACAAATATTAATATTTTAACTAAAATTTAAGGGGCTAAAAATTAGAATCATAACTTTTGACTAAATTATAACAATAATTATTTTCAAAATTTTAATTGTAAAAAAAAGATTAAATCAAATTTTAGACTTCTAAGAATGCAAGCGTGAAGAATTTAGGGTCAATTTATTTCATAAAAGTTTTTCGGTAGTGAATTTTATTATACAATGTTTTTCATGTTTTTATTCAATTTAAACACACATTATTTATTTCTTTAAAAGACATGATTCCTCCATCTAACGATAAATAAGTAAGAGTTCAGCTTAGTGAGCAAAAAAATCGGAAGCTGATGATACCAAATGGAATCATTGGAGGCGAAATGGTTTAAAAACCATGCATTCCCCTAATTATTTTGAGCAGTGTAAATATATTTTTTTTCATTTAATCTGTACTAAATAAATTAATAAAAACATTGCTTACGTTACTGAATAAGATAATAAAAATATTAACATTAAGTCATAAAAAATCAAATGGAACTTAATTATTCAATAATTTTTTAAGAAAATCTTATTTATACGTTCACAACTATAATGCTAATTGATTCCTTAAATACATATAACTATCCTATATCACCATATCTTCACCATCTCAAAATTATTCATAAATTTAAGAAATATTTTATTTCACCCTTTACCAAGACTAAATAAATGAATAAAAACAGAGATACATACAAATCAAATGTAATTTCATTTTTCGATGGCTACTTTTTTTTTCAATCTTAAATACACAATCATAACCTGCTAATCAATTCCTTGATATGAAATGTACGTTATACAAATTTATAAACACCTATACCAAAACTAATTAACTTTCAAAATCAAAAATATATCTTGAACATAACTCACAAATCCTGCACTTTTTATGAAATGCGAGATTCTGTCCCGCGAGATTTTGTCCATGCGATATTCTGGGATGCGAGATTCTGTCCCTGCGAGATTATGGGATGCGAGATTCTGTCCCGCGAGATTTTGGGATGCGAGCTTATGGGATGCGAGATTTCGGCCGCGGGATTTCGTACCCAAACCACTAAATTGTTACGTAAATATTTTTCTTATTGTAAGCCAAATGGCAAAGGTGGTTAGATAGATATGTTAGTATGGTTACCATAGTTACAAAAAGTAGAATTCGTTGCATCAGATTAAAGGTGTTCGAAATAAAATGTCTTCATTTTTATATTCGTCTGCTATAAGTTTTACTAGTCTGACTGTGCTGGTAGCACAATTCGTACAACTCAACAAGGCTTTTCCAAAAATCATTTTTTTAATGTGAATTTAATCTTTCTCTTTTTGCACATTCAGCAATTTTTAACAATTGAAGATGTTCATAATCAAAGAATTATAATGAAGACAAGACAAATATTGATAACTTTGCTATAACAACCAAAAATACACCAAATTCTGAGCTTAGTTTAGAATTACTGTCGCACTAGAGTTACACGAGGGCTATAGGTGACGGGTGTCGTAATTTAGTGCCACAGTCAAGTGACAAGCCGACACTTGAGTATTCACCCAACAAAACTGTTAAGGGCAATATAGTAAGCAGGAATGGGACTTTGAAGCATAATTAATGTGCACATCCTCTATACGGGGTACTATTTATCATCGGACATTTTTTGGTGCACAAGTTGTTTATAATAAGTCAGCAGTTATTCTGGCAATGCCCAGACCCAAACCCGAGACCTTCTGCATGCAAGGCGAACACCTTAACAAACTGGGCTCCCCAGCCCCCACAACAAATTCTGAATTCTGCACAAGGTCTTCAACAAAATTTTGAAGATTTTTCACCCTTTACTGTACTAAGATATGGGTCACAGTAGTAGGTAGAAAATGTTTAAACAATCAGCACTGCAATCTGAACTTGCAACCTAAGGCATGTCAGTACAACACTCTACCACCAGGTTATCCCGGCTGCCCTCTGCTGCACTAAGTTTAGGACAACAGTAGTACAAGGCTGAATCCAATCTAGTAATAGCAAATAACGACCATAATACGATTAAAAACTTACTTCTAGTACATCCGGTATGGCTTCAAACAATTCGATGAGTTTGGTAAATCCGTAATCAGCCACCCGACACTGTTTTCCAAAGTGATGATGATATGCGGGAATGAATTTATTGAAGCACATTGTGCAGTGAGGAGTGTGCTTCATAAGTTCGATGACTTCAGCCGAAAATTGCTTTGTGCGTTCGATTTCTTCGACTGTTTGTTCTAAAAAAAATATTATTTGGATTTAATTATATAATGCAAAATTGAAATATTTTTTAAAAACAAATATATTTTTTTAAAGATAATTAATAGTTTGGAGTAAAAGCCAATTTAGAGTTCAAAAGAAATGTTTTTTAAAATGGTCTAGTATTTATGAAGAAAATTATTTAGTAAAAAAAGACAAACAAGTTCAATAGAAGTAAAATAGTTTTTTTATGCAACAAGTGTGAAAAGTAACACTTTTTAAAACTAGTGGATTTTATTTTACGAGCGAGGTACGAGCGAGTGAAATAATGACACGTGTTTTTAAAAGTTTACTTTTGGAACGTGTTTCATACACTATTTTTTATAATTGTGAGAAAAAAGATATCATTGGTACAAAAATATTTCACGCGCATTTATATCTTTAAATAAAAGATCGATAAATATCTGGATATATTAATATTATGAAATAGAAATTTTAACTTGAAATGTTGGCATCTTACGAAAAGAGTGAAAAAAAAAGTCTTTTTTTCACTGTTTCAAAAGTCTAACTTTTTGCACGCGTCTGATATTGAAATTATAATGTAAAAGTCGGATTTTTTTTCACGCAATTATAAAAATATAATTATAAGACACTAGGATTTATAATAACAATTTTACGACAGCATTATTTTATACACCATTAATTTAACTTATTTCTAAATACTAAGCATTCTCCCAAATGAACAAACTTTAATACAATTTAGAATCTGGCAAAGTTTTACAGTGTTTAAGTAATTGACGCAAGTAGCTAATTTCATGTAACTGTAGTGTAAGTTACGATTTGAAAGGAGATTAAAAGCTTTTAAATTTAAAAAACAAATCAAATTAAATAAAGCACATTACATTTTTTTAGTAGTAATAAGTGCAGATCAAATATTCCATATTTTTTTGTTTCATTTAATGTTAAAAGTTGTAGTGATAATCACTTTTTACAAACGTGACTTACACTACAGAGTACAGACAGGACAATTTTGCATGGAATTACCCAAATGTTAACTTATGATGAGTATTTTTTCCAATAAGAATCAGAGTTTTCACAATTAATACATTTAATTGTTATATTTAGAACATGAAAGGCAAAGGGGTGCTAATAACATTTAGGATCAACTTTTGAAAAAAATTATAAATTTTCTAACAAAAGAAGTAAACAAGTTCTCCTTTTGCCTGTTCACTTATTCCTAAGGGAGTAAAAAAACAAGTTTTTCTAAATAAAAAAATTGCTTATACACGTAGGATTCTCAGTTTTAAAGGGCAATCCAAAAGGTTTGAAATTTACAGTTGTAGTCATTAAGTTTAAATACCTCTTTTTGGAATGCCTATAACTATTTCAGTTTCTGTCTTGCTAATCTGAAATACAATATTAAAAGTAAAGAACACATAAGAAATACCATCAATGCAGATTAATTCATCTTTAAGTTTCCAAGCCCTGATATATATTGAAATCAATGTTTTATTTTACATTCCTTTAACCACATTTTTTATTTGACACTTCGTGCACAGAAAACTGAAATGGTTTGATAGAAGATTTGAAAACTAGTTCAGCCTTAAATACAGGCATCAAAAGTTTATTTTTTTATAATAAACGGAGTTGTGTGAGGGTCAAAATAATTAAATTTCTAACAAAAAATAAGTTTTCCAGCAATAAATTTTAAAGGCAATTTGCATTTAAAAACAATGTTAGAATAAGTTATTAATCATGAAAAACTGACTACATGTCTTTGCATTCATAGTAAATAAAAAAGGTTTTTTTTTTATGTAAAAACCTAACATTTCATGATATTGACATCATTTCAGTAAATATTAAAAATAGGTTTTCTAAATTACTTGCAAAACACTTTTAATATATATTTGTTATATAAAGTTTATACAAAGAATATTTCTCTAGGATTTTGCTAGGTACCAGGAAAATATTGAAAAGAAATACAGGGGTCTCCGTCGAGTTTCGAATTGTTCCACAGATGTGGTTGAAGGTGACGAATAAAGAATAAATCCAACAGAGTCCCACCCCCTACCCCATGATTTACCAACCAGGTAGAATTGCACAAGCTGTTGCTTCCATTACTCCGGAGTTGCTGCAGACAGTATTGGAAAAATTACATTTTCATTTGGATGTGTGCCATATCACTAAAGGCGCACACATTGAGCACTTGTGGGGAAAAACTAGGTGAGTTTACCTTCAATTTCATGCATGATTTGTTATATTTAGTATAAAATAAAGGTCTGTAATTATACCATTAAAACTCGCACATTCTTTAAAGGACACCCTGCATATTGAAGATATTGAAAGTAAAAAATACTTACGCCAATTATACTCTCCGGTATCTCATCCAGCATATCTTCTATTTCACACACACCGTAGTTGGTGATATCAAACGGCTTCTCCACAACTTGCTCGTACACTTGCGGGAACTCGGGAATGGTGATTTGTTTACTCGCTCGGGATTTAAGTATTCTAAGAAGCTCTGCTGAAAATCTCTTAATCTGAGTGCGGTGGGTGAGAGTTACTTGGCGATTTTGACCTTCGCCTAGAACCTTCAAAATGAAAAGAAATAAGTGGTTGTTATTCAAGCAAATCAGTAATGCTATATACTAAGTGTTGCTTTTGTAAAAAAAATTTAAATAAGTTTGTCACTATATTTGTTTCAAATCTAAGTTTAACAAAATGTAACATTCTAATTTTGTAGACCTGTTTATATTCTAAAACTATTTTACTATGCTACTAAAAACTATTTTAAATAACAAAATTGATTGTCCATAATCAATTAATAAGTTTTTGAAAAAAAAATGATTTGAAATAAAATTGTCTTAAGTTAAACCCAATATAAAAAATTATCTTAATAACCAATCAATTTCTCATTTCATTGATCAATTTAATAACTTCCCTTCTTATAGCATATTTTTTAAAACAAATTATTATTTCTCTATTTTTTTAAATTGCATTTAAATGTGTGTATTTTTTTAAGGTTTTTGTTGGCAATTATTTTCCTGTCATATAAATAATTTTTCAACAAGATAATGTGAATACACAGAGCAGTTATTTTGGCAATTCCTGGGCTTGAATTTGGGACCTTTTACATACAACCCAAGCACCTCGGTACTCACTGGGCTCCCCAGCTGCTTTACTAACTAAGCTGCAAATGACTTACTTGAACAATATGCGGTATGGCCTCCAGTAGATCGATGAGTTTAGTAAAGCCATAATCGGCCACTCTGCACTGTCGCCCAAAGTGGTGGTGGTAGGTGGGAATGAACTTGTTGAAAGCCACGAGGCAGCGAGACTGGCTCTTGAGAAGGTCCATCACTTCCCGGCCAAATAGGCCCAGTTGGCTGGCCAGGGCAGGGCTGCAGTTTTGGAGAACTACAGAAATGTTTTAAAAGAAATTAGCTATCAACAGGGCTGCCACACTTTTTGGTAAAAAAATATCAAGGCCTATTTAAGGACTTTTCAAGGACACATTTCAAACAAAGAGCTCTCTAACTTTCAAATGAACTTAAATATGTGTTATAAAATAACCATTTAGTTATTAAAAAAATCAACATAAAATAGCTTGCTCTGCTTTCTTGGATAATACATACAATAAATAAAAAATAAAATAGGAACTGATTCACATTCAAAGAGTGTTTTCAATGAAGCCAAAATTAACATTTGAAGCAACACTTCAAGATAAATTTGTCAGTCAAAAAATTAAGGACTTTTCAAGGTGGGTAATATTTTTCAAGCACTTTAAAGACCTTGAAAATCAATGTTTTTTTTTATCAAGCACTTTTCAAAGTTTTCAAGGACCATGGTAACCATTAAGAAGAAGAACCCTATGTATTGTTACAAAGAGCTAAATAAACTGAAGAGTTAAAAATTCTTGCTGTGTATACAAGATTTAAGATAAAAAATTTGCTGCAAAAAATATTAATTATAATTAGCTTTTTTAACTCGTAGGCTATCATGGAATTAATATGCATTATAAGAACACAAATTGTATAGAAATTGCACTAAAAATGTAATATTAAAAAGAGCAAAATAATTAGTGTTATAAGTTATTGTCCTACAACAGTTCAGTCTTATGAAATTCAAACTTATTAGAAGAAAAAAACAATGTCCGAGATCGAACAAAATGCAGTTTTATCCTTCATATTGCAAACTTTAATTTCGTTATTCAGGCAAAAGTTATATCTATTTTTTAAAACAAAGAAACAGATAATGATTCTTTTTAATAACCTAAAATTTTCCACAGGTATAAAGTAGTCTTCGTGTAAGCTTACATCTATATTATTCAGCACTGCTACAAGTACAATACTTTAACACTACAATCAAGTACAATACTTTAAATAACAAATTAAACATTTTTTTGTATAAATCTACCTTATAAAGGTTGTAAAGCTTTAGACTTAAACAAAAGTTCTAAAAGAACTAAAATATCTTACTTTCCTGCTACTTATAATAAATTTTAATGCAAATTAAATGATTAGTTCGTAGCAAGACAGGTAGACAGATGTCACAGACAAACATACAGTGGGCAAAAGGTATATAAAAATGGGTCTCTGATGTCATATCTTTGTAAAAAAATGGTACAGTAGAACCCCGATTATCCGAGTTAATGTGGACCGAGACTAACTCGGATAACCGAAAAACTCGGTTAAAGCGAAAAATGTAAATAAAACAATTCTGTATGTCTAAGTGTATATTTTAACAAGTACAAATGTTATACAGACTACGTGCAATTCATATGCAGGACATTGAAATAGTTCTTTCACTTAAAAAATTCTTTGTTTTTGTTTTATGTTATTTTGGCGTTTCTCGGCAGCAATATAAGAAAAGTAAAGGGGGAATTATTGTTGGATTTCTTTTCATGAAGGTTTGTAAGATCATGCTCTGTTCAGAATTTTTTTGGTAGTTGTCTGAAAAATCCTAGAAATATTTCAAAGCTCGGTTAAAGCGGAAAGTCGGATAATCGGGGCTCGGATAATCGGGGCTGTACTGTATCTGATGGAATCTAATTTGGCACAAGAGAACGTATGAACAGATGGACATCTCCAGCACGTCAATAACTACTTTTCCATGTTTGAAAAATTCTTTTGAATTAAAAAAGGAAAGTAGGAAAAAAAGTAATGATGTATAAATTCTGAAGACAAATGACATCAGATTATAAATAAATCAGCTGTAGCACAGTGATAAACTTAAGGGATAATGGGTGCGATGGACCGGGGGTCTCCAAATTCAAGTGCCTCAATGTTAATCCAATGGGAAAAAAACTATTTTCTCTGCCACATTTCTCCAGCTGTATTGAATATTTTTACAAACGCTTTTTTTTTTAAATAATAAATGCAATCTCTATAATCAAATACCAATACTTTAAATTTATTCTTTTTAAAAATAAATGCAATCTCTACAATCCCACTATTTTTAATTGATTCAAATACTTTTTGTAAAATTATTTATTCAAAATTTTAAAAAATCTTGAAAATTTAAAAAAATTTTGAACCCATTTCAAAAAGTGGGATTGTTGAGACCTGTAAGTCAGCTACATTTATCACATAAAAAAAATCCGTTTGTAAATATATTCAATACAGCAGGAGAAATGCGACAGCAAAAATAAATTTTCTCCATTGGATGAACACTGATGCACTTTGCTTTGGAGACCCACGATCCAGCGCACCTATTTCCACTTCAGTCAGTTAGATAGAGATATTTCATGTCAACTTACTTTCACTGTCCGGTATCTTATTTTCCTGCCATTGAACCTTCTTGATGCAAAGTGCCGAGTTTGCCACTTCAACGCCTGCTATGCAGGCGATCAAGTGCTCAAGAGGGACCCCTTTTTGGTCTTTGGTTGGGTTACTTTCTCCCAAGCCCGAGTCCCCACTCAAATCTTCATCCTGTGAAGCCGAGTTTTTGACGCAATCGACGACGGGCAAAGGTCCGATTTCAGCCTCGTAACAATCACAGAAACTAAGTTGGCACAAAAAAATATTCATCACAATTTTATTTTGATTATATGTAAGAGAGGCAAAACATGTTTTATAAACCGTCTTATAAATCATTAAGAGGAAAATTAGGTCCAAGAAAACTTATCTTTTAAACGAATTACCATGCTAATAAATACATTGAGATTCCTTAAAGAAGCAATATTTATTATTTTACAGAATATTGTTTTTAACCAAACTAAGAAAGCTTTAATTTTTTTATATGCTGTAAAAAGGAACAGCTATGATGTAATGGGAAGTTTCGATTTGGCGATTTGCATACTGTTTCCAAGCAAAGGAAATGCCCAATTGTGATAAATGTTCCACTTAGAGAATCTGAGATAAACCATAAGTTTAATTAGAAAATTTATCTTCCCTATCATAACAAAGACAAATCAAATGTTGTATTTTAAGTTAGGTTGATTATCTCAAATGCAAGCAAAAAAAAAGAGCTTGAAACTTGACTACTTTGACAAATATATCATAATTTTAAAATGATGCATTGTGGGACAGAGATTCCTCCAAAACTATTTACCTTATCAGTGGCAGTGATCCTTGATGCGAGTCTAAAAGCATATGAACGGCAGTGGAGAGGGTCTTCAGAGAAATGCACACAATGGGAAGTGGACAGATACTGTACTGCTCTGCCCAGCCTTGAGAATAGGACACATGGAAGTGGCGTTCACAGTAGGGCCGCTCAACTACGTTGAATTCCTAAATGAGAATATTATTAAACTGTAAACAGAACTTTACAATTGAAACTAAACAGTTAAGAAGAATAGTTAGTCGAAAGATTGAATTTGTTTACAAAGCTAATAAAAATAGGAAAATAATCTGCTAAACACAATCTTAAAATTTGGATTACATTAGTCTACCTATATTGGTCTACTCATACAAAGTATAATCTTTAATTGTGTAATTTTTTTTATTTATAAATAATTGGTGTTCCACTAAAGAGAATATAACCAAGTTTAATTATTTGAACTTCGTACCAGCAAAACTATTAGAAAAAACTAGGGGCATGTAACACTATATGGCTTTCAATTCCAACTTAGTAAATTAATACACATTTAAAGGCAGTTATAAATCCTAATAAAGCTAATTTCAATAACCTTGAACTCTAAGTTCTATTGCATCTTCTATTTGCACTTGCAGTTTTCTTGAAAATTTTATTACACACAAAAGGTACTGGGAACTCATGTACTAAATTTGTAGTCTTTAGCTCTTTTAGTTCAAGCTGCAGAGTGGTTTAAAATGAATGGACAAATGTTCAAAATCCCTTTTTCAGAATCGGCTTCCTCCAAAACATGTACAAAACACAAAATCTTCATTTTGGATTTTCGACCAATATATTTCACATTAGGAAAGCGAACATGTATATATTTTCAAGTTTATTATAATTGTACAAACCTGTGAATCTTCTGAATCTGGAAGGGATGGAGTCCTGCAGTAATCAGTATTTAAGTAAACCACGCGACTGCCAGAGTCTCCTTGGATCGATACAGCATCCCTCATTTTATACAGTTCTGACACAGCAATCGGCCTGTGGTACCTATAAATTAAGATAATTTTTAACGCAATATTTGAATAACCATAGTTTAACATGGGTCATCCTTAATTTTTTTTTTACAATGTCCTCATTCTTACAAATGGTGTAACAAAATAAAAGTAATTTTATGAAATTGAAATATTTGATGCATACCTATAAAAATATTTTTCACAAAAAAGACAATCAATATTTATGTGGCATTAGATCTTTTCTTTTCATCATCAAAATGTTTGTAGTATTAGTAAGTTAAGTATTGTTTTAACTAAAATTAAAATATCAGAGCGAGACAAATTTATTAATGAAATAAGGAATATATAATCTTTAATGGGACCACTTAGAGGGGAGGGACACCTACTATCTATTGAAGTATGAACACAAGCATCAAAATCACTTTAACTTTGTTTTTACAAGAAACAACATTTAAGAGCTGCTAAAGCAGAGGGCTTTACCACTGTGTACATTAAGATAAAAAAAAAAGATTGATGATTTCTTTAGATAGGATGATACTTTTTTTTAAACAATCACAACATATATTTCAAATAAAAAATTCATTTTTGAAAAATAAACAGAATTTTTAACGTTTTTTAGGCAGAGGCATCTATAATGTTTATTGCAAAGTTATATGTACCTTTTTTCATATAAATCCCTGAATTTTATCAAAGGTACATTTTTTGCAGGTATATCATTCAAAAGTGAAACAGTCTCAGACCTAAAAATATGGAAAATTAGAAGTTCAACTTTTTTTAATGCAAAACTCTTACAGATTAAACTCATTAAATTTAACATTTTATCACTGACAAATTACATTTTTAAAAACCCAATATTAACTTACGATTAAAATGAAAACTAGTCTTTACCTCAAGTAAACAAAAAAATATTAAATGATTGGAAATAAACTTTCCAGCAGTTAACTGTTAATACACAATTAATTTTATTGCTTATTATTAAACTGATAATTTATTTTCATTATGATCTTCATTAATAAAAAATAAACCCAAGTTGAGCTGAAAAAAAATTAAACTTTTTATATGTAATCAATTATGAAACTATAAATCTGCATCCTACAGTAACGAACTAAGGGATACAAACATATAAACCCACCATAGACTTAATTAACATTTAACATTTTTAAATTATGTATATTTTAGTATAATTACACTTAATTTACTTAAAAAAATAATGAATCAAAACTTAACTTTTAAGAGGGTTAATGTAGTTATTAATAATTACAAGTACACTAGATATTATTAATATTATAAACTTCATGCTACATTAAAAGGTACACAAACTTTTATGTTAGTAAAAAGAGTATAAAATAGCATAGTTAGAATACAAGTGAAATTTTTTAAAAGATTTTAAAAATCAAATATAATTTCCAGAATAAAAGACCTGCTCTTAGCACAAAATCAGATGAATGAATGATAAACAGGAAAGGAACACAAAACTTTTTTGTTTGCCATCAATTCGTGCATTGGTATTGTACTGAACACAGGACTTTAATTCTCGAACTCCACTTTGTTCAATTCTCGAAGTGGCTGTATGCGTTTTAAAGGTCTTTTAAACTTTCATTTGCATTCTAATTACATTGCTATTTTATTCCAGGGTGTCTACCAGATTTGTCAAATCTAATTTCTTGGCCATTTTAGGACTCTTTTAGAAAATTTCTTGACCTTTTTCAGAAACTTTTACAATAGTTTAAATGATTAATCTGTTAAAGAAAAAATTACAAACCAAAAAGGCAAACCATAAAATACTTGTAATATACAGAGCAAATTCAAGCTGCTATTACATCATACACTTATTGGGGAAGAAAAATTCCTACACTTTTCAAAGACTTTAACAGAAAAATTAAGGACTAGAAAATACTAACAATATAAAATCTGGGAGAAATTGTCTTTTTGACATTTTTTTAAAATTTTCGTGACCTGCGCTCTAATTTCATAACTTTTTTAGGACTTTCTTGACGGTAGACACCCGTATTCTCTTAAATTAAACATTCATTTTTATCGGAATACACATAAATATGTAAAATATATATATGGAATGATAGAAATTTAAAAAAAAACACTACAAACTTTAAAACATGAAATGGAGGATTTTTCTCAGTGGACACATGAGAGATGAGAATTCTCTTGTGCCCAATCTGTCTTCTGTGAAAGCGAGAAATGGCATATTGAGCATCCTGCAAGGACGGAACTTTAACTGTGGCTTTTGCACTACCATCCGGTTGAAGTGACATGGATATATGAAGAACCTATAATATATACACAGGAAAAAACATTTAAAAAGATAAAACTTTTAGCATAAATATAAGTAGCAAATATCAACACTTAAAGTTCATATTAAAAGGCGATGCTTGATCGGTTTACATGTTTTTGTAAGATACTTTAATATTAGATTAACAGTCTGTTTTTATATGACGTTGGTAAAAATTAATAAAAAATATGATCCGCCAGCCTTCATGTCTTATTATACAACAGTAAGGACCAGACTATTGAATAAATATAAGAGCTTTGAGTATTATTGCTAACAAAACTTTATACAGCAAACCTATTACTACATTCATTAGACGAAAGCTACAAAATTGGAAAAATTACTCTTTTTGTAAAGTAGAACAAATATATTTGAAACAGCTAAAATTATTTCTTAAATAAAAAAAATAGAAGGAATTGAAACCAAACCAGATACAAGTAAAAAAGTTAGCTACATCAGCAAAACCCATTTTACAGTACAACAAAACTCAATAAAAATACCATTCAATACACACAGAACACCTTACCATTACATGTTCACTGAAGACCGACAACAATATCTTTTTCATCTCGTTCACTTCAAACTTGGGGTCCAAGTTGGACACTTGCAGTTCTACTGGCGCCATCACTTCTGGAGGAAGACTGCATCGAGAAACGGCTGCATCACCGTGGGGTCCATAGGAGTCGAGGTTGGACAAGCCAGGCAGAGACATACTGTGGGGGAAGATGTGACCTTGGTTGAGGTAGCCTGGATAGGCGCCAGAACTGGTGGGGTTACGCCTGAGGTAGAGTAAGGGAACAGTGAATTTTTTGTTTAATAATTTACAAGAAAACAAGGGGTGTGTGATGATATTCAATGCTCAAGTATTGTTAATATTCCATGTCACCTTTTTAAGAACTTGATAGGCACGGCCAAAAATATTCATTTTCCCAATAAATAAGAGTAGCTGCATCACAACTGCACCTTTTTTTATTTTTTAAAGTTCCACACTTTGACACTTATAAAAATTAGGACTTAGGGCATACAGAAAAAACGCCTAAAAATACCGTCCATTGATACTTTTCTAATAGGATAACAGTTAGCATAGTATTCAAAACATTCAGAACTTGCTTTAGAGAAAACCAAGATACATGAAAGTCTCGCCCAAAAGAGCAATTTATTGAATATCAAGCTTATATTACTTTTAGGGGGGGAAAAGTAATGAGCTTATTAAATTAATTCGTACTTACATGCAAATTTTGTAAGCTTATAAAAATGTCAAGACCTAAGGTAAATGAAAAGAGAATAACATATACTAACCCTGTCCTGTACTCATTCATATGTCGTGGAATGTTCTTCAAGTCACACTCTTGATTCGTTAACGGAGCCACCCTGCCAACACTCCTCTGCAGGAACTTCTTCGGAGGTTCCGGCTCCAGATTTCTGCGGAATGGCGAGAAGGCGGAATCCGGGAACTTATCGTAGAACGACCTGACATTGTTCCATTCCATCGCCTTCTTGCCACCCTTGGCGACATCCAGGCCGGCGTTGTTGGCGAACAGCTTGTCGGAACCAGCGTTGGGAAACTGTCTCAAGTGATCAGAAACGGTGTTCGCGAACAGTTTTGAACTATCGGAGCCGGCGTTGGCGAACAGCTTGTCAGAACCAGCGTTGGGAAACTGTCTGGAGCGATCGGAACCGGTGTTGGGGAACAGCTTTGAGCTGTCAGAACCGGCATTGGCAAACAGCTTGTCAGAACCAGCGTTGGGAAACTGTCTAGAGTGATCGGAACCAGCGTTGGCAAAGAGCTTCGAGCTGTCAGAACCAGCGTTGGCAAACAGCTTCGAGTTGTCGATGCAGTTTGAGGGCTTGTTCCGCTCCCTCCACAGCAGCGACGGCTGGTTCTGATCGTCGATGATCGGTGGTGGAGGGAAGTCGAAGAGTTTGTTCTTGGCGGTGGCAGCGCTGCACATGTAACTGCCGAGGTGGGATCTGGCAGGGGGCGGGGAGGGGGAGGAGTCCCGGCTGCTGCAGGGGCTGTGGGTGTCGGAGGATTCGGGACTCGATGCGTCGAAGCCCCTGCTGTAGTCTCGCTGGGGCAGGTAGTTGTTGTATTCGGCGGCAGTACGGTTCCTGAAGCTCACGCAGATCTTGTTCCCGAACACGATTTCTTTATCCATACGCTTTTTAGCTCTGGAAAGGAAAAATAGTTAAATAAACATAGCATGGATGATAACTGAAGAGTACACGGGAAGAACCACTTTATTTCGTAGAAGGCTTTCCTTAATAGCCTCTTCGGGGATGATGGGGAGAAATCGTCTAAACTGGTGCAAAAAAACGGTTACTTGCTTTGTTCCTCTCTCGCGGCAACCCTGATTAACGCCAGAGATCAGTGAAACGAGCCACACGTTTGTACCGCAAATGAAGAACCAAAAGAAAAACCGGTTTCCAGTCGCCAATGTCCGCCAAGCAGACACAATTACGGAAAGACTCAAAGAAATCAAGCGATTCTTCCTGTGTACTTTTCAATTGACCACTGCCTAATTCTGGGTTTTGTCGGCAATTTGTTAAAGAAACAGCCGAACATCTGCAATACAATGGCCAGTCTCAATTTGAAATGCATTGCCAAGCAATGAAAACGGCCAAATGTGGTAAAGGTTCCACTTTATATTTAATACAGCTCGATAGGTATAGCAACCTTACGTTAAATTCTCAATCTTGCCAAAAGTTGCCACCTGGTTACATACAATTTTGCATACTAAGAAAAATGAAGAAAAAGTTTTTTTTTTTGTAATTTTAAGCAAATTCAAAACATTTATAAAAACATAAGAATGACAGATTGCTTTTAGTTATTGTTACTTAAAATTTAATTACTTCTAAATTATTATCTAAATTATTCTAGTATGTTAGGTAAAAATTTTAATAGTCGCTAAGCTTTATGATAACTGATAAATATAGCACTTGGTCAAAATTTTTTAACTACAACAGAAGGTATAAATATTTGTATTTATTACATCAATTTTAATTTTAAAGCTCTGGCCAATGTTCTGTTAATACTGGTATGCTTTTTGGAACAGAAACTAATCTAATTTGCCATTTCATTTTCAAGTTAGCTTAAGTTCGTAAATAATTTTTTGCAAGATCTACACATTTTATTATTAAAAAAGCAACAAGTTGTATCAAAAAATTAATATTAGGAATGGGTCCACTTAAGTCTTTATCATTTAAAAAAAATGAGTGGTAGACAATTTTAAGCTAATTAAATTAAAAAAATAATTAGGTTCCATATTTTTCTTCACTTAAATATTTATTCTCCGAGAGATGAAGACGTTTAAAACCGTCGCCTTACTCTCAGGTTTTGTAGCAACACAGTTTGTTTTAAAATATATGTAGATTTTATGGTCATACTAAATTTTAAAATTTTAAGTAAGGAACCCTTACAAATCAGCAGTTACTAATATATAATTTAAAAAAAAATTAATTTTTAATTACATTTAAAATTAATTCTCATGCCTGAAAACAATTTTGTACATCAGGCAATTTTTTTTAAAATCTCACTGAGGGTTAAAGTATAAACACAGTTGTTTATTTTTTGTTTGTTTGGCCACCAGGTCAATTAAGTAGAACTTGTATATTTTTAACATCTGCTAAATATTGATTATAAGAAAAATTAAACTATTAAATGAGATTTATGATAAAATGTACTAATATAGGCTTGGAGAGAGCACACATTGTGTTAGAAAAGCAGAAAATTGAAAGAGAACATATTTTTCTGATGACCAAAGGGCCTCTGTGCTAATCCAATAGGAGAAAAGGCAATGAACAAAAATGCTGCCTGATTTCAAATAGGCTGACTTAAAAAAAAAAAAAAGGGAAAAATTCATTAAATTGCAGATAAGATTTATAAAAAGGGACGTTAAAATGATGAATAATTGATTAAAAAAGTAAATAATTACTTAAAATCATTATGCATTCAATTAATAAATTGACATTTAGAAATTGCCAGTGCAATTATTCCTTATTTCGCTGATCTAATAATAATTTTTCAGTGTTACCAGATTTGGCGCAAAATTGCCTGTCACGATTCTTTAAGTTAACTGGATATTTTTTTACAAACAGTTATTTTTATATTGAACATGAAATTGACTTGCAGAACTCTGTAATCTCACTTTTTGAAATGGGTTTGAATACGAGTTTTGCATTTTCAATATAAATAATTTTATAACAAAATATTAGAACTCATTTCAAAAAATGGGATTATAGAATATAGAGCCATGCAATCCAGCCACATGCATAAAAAAGTTCGTAAAAAATATTTAATAAAAACCGGAGAAATGAGACTTAAAAAATATGTTTTTTCATAAGATTAACACAGAAGCACAAGGGTTTGGAAATCCGCTGTTATTCCCCCTTAAGTTGGCGACATTTTTTTCCAAAAACGCGAATGTCGCCGGAAAGCATACTAGATTTTTAAAAATCATTTTTAAGCTGTAATATGAAGACGGACCCAATTCCTTATTAAATTAAATAACACCAATCCAGACAGCTTCTCGGCAGCGGTCGACTTTCGCTGCCAAATTTATAGAAAGAACAGCTTTAACAAATCTTACTCAAAGGAAGAACTATCATTAAATATATCATTTTTAAAATTCCCTTAAATACGATCTGTCAAAAGCCATAGATTTAAATCGTAAAAAAAAATCGAAAAAATCTTTAATTTCATAGAACTGATTTTTAAAAAAGCAAAAAAAAAACTAGTCTTAAAAACAAAGAACGGCACTAATCAAAATAAGTATTTCTATCAATAACCAAACAACACAGAAATTTACAAACCCATTGATATTAGCTTGAATGCAAACAAGTATAAAATAAAAGATTTAAAGTTCACAAACACACAAAATAATTCGTTGTACTTGCAGAAAAATGAACTTAAAAAGAATACGGACGTTTTAGAAATCCCAGATAAAAGTAGTTCAAATTTTCAGCATTCGGTGCGAAAGTAAACACGTAACAAAAATATAATTTAAATGATGACTCGCGTGAAATAAAAGCTGCAGCCACTAAAATAAAACAATTTAGAAACTTAAAATGCTTTTGAATAAACCGCCACAAGAATAACCTCGACAGAGAAATGTCGTAACCGTAATGCGCCAAAAGTTTTATGGTTGATTCAAATACCGTCGTTCTACAGCGTGAAGTTGCTATACAGCAGAAATTGGAGGCATAGTAGTATCAGTTCTATGAGTATTTATTATGTAATACGATTTAATGTAAGAACCATGCCTCGTAATTTTGCACCACGGGCAGCCGACGATTACAACAATTTAACTAAGCTGAAAACTAACGGTGTGGTTGTGTTGAAAAATCGTCTTTTTAGAGCTACACTAGCGCTAGTGTTATTGGCGACAGGCGTCATAATTTAGAACCACAGTAAAGAAAAACTGACGTAATGATTTTATACGAATCCTCTTGGCACATAATCGGTTTGTTCCAGGAAACTTAGTTCCTGCTTTCATTCCTTCTAGTGCTCTGTTCTTGTTTTGATTCACTATAGGCTCAACAAAAGATTTTCATTTGGCATTTCTGTTATCACTCAAGACCTGAAACCTTACCATTCTATTACCCTATTTTACAATGGATTAGAAATTCGTTTATTATTTATGGTTTTGGCTGTTTCGCACTATTACGAGAGCTATTGGCTACGTGTCTCGATATTTAGAACCGCGGTCAAGTGACGAGACATCTGAGCTGGCACTTAACGCAACTTTAGAGCTACAATGTACGCTGTTTCAATACTTTGGAACACGACTGATTAATTTAGTAATTCGAGAATAATTATCTGGATGGATGTTTAGGTTTTATGGCGCAAGGGCAGATAACTATTGTCTACACAATGACTATTATCGGCTGGCCTCGTAATGTTGAATTCGACTGAAATATCGTCGCACTAGAGCCACACGAGATACCCGAGTAGGCACGCAACACAATTTTTTACGGAAGACATCGGGGGCTGGGGAGCCCAGTCGATAAGGCACTCGCCTAGCATGCGAAAGGTCCAGGTTAGGGTCCGGGCCTCACCAAAATAACTACCGACCTATAAAAGGCCCGTGCAGCCCAAAATGTCCGACGAATAATACCCCGTGTAAGGGAGTGCACGTTAAATATCCTTCAAAGTCGCTGCGTACGATTTCAGTTATCACCCGAACGGTTGCGTTGGGTGCCTATTCAGGTATCAGCTCGTCACTTGACTGTGGTTCTAAAATACGATGCCCGTCGCCAATAGCCCTCGTGTAGCTCTAGTGCGACGATAATTCGAACCCAACCTAAAGGCGACATCGTATGCAGCCTCGGAACTTTGTGTCATTTAACGTGCACTCCCCCTGCACGGAGTATTATTCACCGGAGATTCTTGTGGTTACACAGATCTTTTATAGGTTGGAGATTATTTTCGCATTGCCCGGGGTACGTGAGACTTTTTGCATGCAAGGCAAGCGCCTTACCAACTGGGCTCCCTGGCATTTTAGAAGCTGTAAGATTCTGATTATTATCTTAAAATCTTCACAAACGATGAATTTTACTCAAAATATGCACATCAGGATTCCATGAAACTTGAGTGACGGAAAACGGCGGCTGACGTAACATGACATCTCATGGCAAATTTTTCTAAAAACGACGATAGTTTGCATACACTACATTAAAAAAGCATGCAACCATTTTTAAAATTTAAAAGATTCTGTCGAGACAAAAAAAAAACCCTACTAACTTGAACCTGTTTTTGGAAATAAATTACAACAGTCAGTTCCTCAATTAGTTGTGAAGTTTGAGATCGTACAAGAGCGTGCCGTAGATATTTCAAACCAAGTCAACTATTGGGTCAATCGAATTTTCTTAATACTGCAACAATGATACATATTGTTTCTAAGTGTTGTTGCCGTCTGCCTTAGAAACAAATAGCCTGGTAGGCAGAAGGGGTGCAGTAGCTTCCTTTGGAACAAAGCTTTAAGCCCCAGTGCAGGTTGGAAGTCTGAATTCTGCTCCAAAATGGCGCCACCTCCGCAATTTAGTTGATTGTAGTAGGAAGGCCAAATCTAATTGATCATGTGAACAAAAACCTCTATCTATAAGCTGGGAAAAATAAGAGATCCATCTCAATCGCGAAAAATGGAAAATGGGGACAAGTTTTTGTTTTTTTTTTAAATAAATTTTAAGGACTTCAGATGTAAAAAGGACTTTTAAGGGGGGGAAAGCACCGCTGAGAGACTTGATATTGCAGGATTTGGCAGCTTTAGGATACTCCGAGTCTTGCGATTTCTGTCTCTCCAGATTTTCCTAATTTTAGAATCACGGATTGAGAATTTCCAAAAAAAATTCTGCAAGTTCAAAATCAATCTGCTGGAATTACTACTGTGCTGAGACTTTTTTTGCCACTGGAACTGTTAACAGATTTAATTTTTGCAAAATAAGGGTTGTCCATTAAAAATTTCCTGAATTTGATATAATTAGATCTGGAAAACTCGTATTGCTGTTGAAAAAGAGGTACATTCTAATGAGATGACATTTCTAGAGAAAAAAAAATATGTGGACAAAATATAACAACTAAAAATGATTTACCATCTTCGCTCCATGGTCCACACAGGTGAATATTTGTAGAATTAACTTCGCAACTACATTTTACAGTCTTTCTTAACATTAACTTTTCTTTTATGATATGAATGTTTAGGTTTCTCAAAAATACATGTCAAAGCAGATAACAAGTATCAGACTTGCATTTGTAATAACGAGATGCAAGCAAAAGCACTTAGCTTTTGGAAGTCAGCAAAAAAAAAATTCTGTGATAAATCTATTAGATATTTTACACTTAGAAAAAAGGTTAGAATGGACTGTTAATTACACAAAACTGATCAAGCTTCTTTTCAGATTCCCAGCACACACAAAAATATTTATTTTTAGGGCTTTTAACCTCAAATTCCACTTAATTGATGTGCCTCTTGCAAATGTTTAAGTACAAAGTTAGAAGTTACAAGTATAAAAGTTAGTTAACGAGTTAAAGTAAATACAAAGTATAAAAGTACGTGTATCTTAAATTTTTATCTTATTGTGTACAGATACTTCTCAAGAATAAATCCAGAGAGTTTCAAAGTAAAAAAAAAAGGGAAAACTTATATTTTGTAGCAAAAAACCCTGAGTGGGGTAAAATAAGTCAGGCTTAGCACACATTACACAACTAATATTCAAAAACTTTTTTTCAGAGAAATTTTACTTTAAATATTATAATAAAAGTTCATTTGCAGATCCTAAATATTTTTTACACCTGTTGATATTTTTTTGATTTGGAGGTGTGAATGAAAAATATGCTGTTTTTTCCCCCTATTTAGCCCACCTGACCCTACACAATAAAATAACTGTAATATTGTGTAACTTTTGATGATCATAACTTCAGTTGGACAAAGTAGAAACTGAAAAGACTTTATTGTAAATCTTAGTTACACTTTGGAGAATGTGAGTGTTTCCCTCAGGGTTTGAAATTCTCAGTTGCAAAATGCGATCACTTTTTTGTTTTTGCAGTTGTCACAACTTGTTTTAAGAATCTCCAACATACACTTTTTCATTAAAAAAATTAGGATAAAATATTCTTACCGGGAAAATAATACTACGGAAATACCCCCCCCCCTCCTGATGATTATAATTAAAAAATGCAATCAAGCTGTGGTTTGAAGATGTCACAGTAGGTAGACATCCAGAGCTCAAGGATAACTAATACACACATAGTATATTTGTAATAAAAAATGGCTTTTATGTGTAATAAACTTAGCTTTAACGAAATAAAAAATTATTTATGAAATAAACCAGGGCTCGAAAAACCGTCCGTCTTCGGCGTTCAAAAAATTCTCTGAGGACAATGAATTTCTTGAATCTGACGTCCTCGTGGACGAACATTTCCCAGTTAATGTTAGTGATATATTTATAACTTTTCAGATTACTGTGCAGAAACCTCTAAATCATTGGCTTGATTATGGAACTGGCAAACAACAAATTATATTTATTAAAAAAAAGTAGTACCCTTGGATAAATTTACATTCCAGGAAACTTGACCCTTGTCTATTAAATTATTTAATAAAAGAAATGCTAGATTACTATAATTAACCTAGTCTTTTGATTATTCTGTATAATGTAATCCACGTAACTACTAATTTAAAGTTATTTATATAATTCGAGTTTGACGGATTAGTTTCAGAGGAGGACAGGTGTACATTGTTGAACAAGCCATCCACGGGGACAGGAAAAATTTCTGAATTTTTTCGAGGCCTGAAATAAAACACTGGTTGCACCGAACCTTTTCACTCCCGAGGTATATCAACATGAACATTAGTAGAATTCACTTCACAGCTTCAGTTTACAAAAAACAGCTGATGTATTACTTATATTAAAAATTGCTGTACCAAAAAGGGTCAAGCAGATTTCAGAGGTTATGGAAAAAACCATTTTACAGTTTTTTAGCGATTAATTTACTGTAAATTTTGGACTAAAACAAAAGTTTAAATGGTCATCTAACAGAGCTTGTTTGTTCCACCATACCACATCAAAGATGGGTATTCAGGGTTGCCATAGTTTTTAGTAAAACAACATGAAGGACTATTTAAGGACTTTTAAAGGATGTAATTTCCTACTTTCAAGGACTGTATATTCGAAAATGCAACACACCTAAATTTCACTATAGTTTTTTAAAGATTCATTGAAAAAGTAAGTAAAAGTAATTGTAAAGAAAATGACTAAGAGCTCCCTAACTTTCAAATGAACTTAAATATATTTTATAAAACAACTATTTAGTTATAAAAAAATTAGCCTAAATCCCTTGCTCTACCTTCATAGATTATGCAAACAATAAATCAAAAAATAAAATAGGAACAGATTCACATTGAAAAAGTGTTTTTAATGAAGCCAAAATTAAAATTTGAAATCACTTCAAGATAAATTCGTCAGCCCAAAAAATTAAGGACTTTTCAAGGTGGATAATGTTTTCCAAGCATTATCAAGACCTTGAAAATCAATGTTTTTTCAAGCACTTTTTAAGGACCATAGCAACCCTGAGTATTTTTAACCCTCAAAACCTGAAATTCCACTAAACTGACCTTCAGCAAATGCTAAACACTAATAAATTTACTAGCAAAACATACTTCTAAAATCATAATTGCCTAGGATTTTCTTTTAGGGGAATGAAGAAATTAAATGTCAACTTACTTCTCTGCTACATCTGCGTTGACAAACCGAATGATGGCTCTGCAGCCTCGAACAGATATCACTTTTCCCCCGCAGTTGCTTGAAAGTTTTTGAAGGTAGTTCTTGATGTGGTTTTCCCTGTAATTAACTGGTAGACCAGTTATGTCCAACTCACAGGGACGGTTGTTTTCAGGCTAAAAAAAATTACAAATAAATAAACGGTTGGGAAAAAAAGGAAGTATATTTTACAACATATTTTGAAAAAATATAAAAAAAAATTCTAATTCCAGTTCCTTTAACCTTCTGAGTGTTAGACCCAAGTTTTTTTTTTGTATTTTATGCACCAGGCTTTCTAGCAATAAACATGAATGTTGAAATTTTATAAGTAGGGAAGGAATTTTCAGGCTATTCAGAAAGCAAATGGTTACAGATATTTTCATAGTATGGGTAGAGAGACAAAAATATAAAAAATATGTGTCTGATGCTGTACTTTTAGAACATAAAAATTATTTTTCAAAATCAGATGGTTAACAAGGAAGTCTAAACAGCTGTCAAAGGACAGATGGATGCAATAGTATACAGGCAAAACATATTTAAAAAAAATAGGTCTCCAAGACCTATTTTCAGAGGGTAATGGGCCCTTTAAGTGAAAATGGATGCATGTTTCCAAACCAAATCCTCTGTGTTAAACCAATAAGGGAAAAAAAAATTCTAATCCCCATTTGTCGAGCTGCACTGAATATGAATACATTTTTAGAAACTTTTTATTTCATGAGATAAATGTAGGTAAATTACAGGTCTCTATAATACCACTTTTTGAAATCGCTTCTAATATTTTATGTAAAATTATTCATTGAATATTATAAAAAAATGTGAACCAATTTCAAAAAGTGGGATTGTCGGGACCTGTAATGTCTGCTCCATTTATCAAATAAAAGAATATCTGTTTGTAAAAATATTCAGCACAGCCGGAGAAATGTCGATCAGAAAATATTTTTTCTCTCCATTGGATTAACACAGAGGAACTTTGGTTGATCAGGCTTGTTTGCCATTAAGCGCTATTTCTCATTAGACAGTTTGTGATGCAGGTTTTGAGTATAATCACCTTTGCATGACTCCTCGGCAATTTTTTACATAAGTTATTTTTTACATAACTAGAATAACCTATCTTCCTTTTACTTTGATAGCCTCAAAAGATTTCAGAGTACAAAGCAGAGAAAAAGTGTAAAACACATGCTTTATTTTGTTTATGTACGTTTCTAAAAGAAAGATTTCAAAAAATCGAATGGACAAAACAGAAGTTTAACTTCAAACAGCTGTCGAAAGACAGATAGCCGGAATAGCTCGCAGAAAAAAAGTGTTAACAAAAGTTCCTGAGCTAAGACCTTTGTAACCAAAATACAAACTTTGTTTAAAATTGGACAATTAAAAATACAGTCGTACCCTGTTAAGGGGGAATGGGCGTGCAGGACCGGGGGTCTCCAAACTCAAGTGCCTCAATGTTAATCCAATGAAAAAAAATTATTTTCTTTGCCACATTTCTCCGGCTGTATTGAATGTTTTTACAAGCGGATTTTTTTATGTGATAAATGTAGCTGACTTACAGGTCTCTATCTTCCCACTTTTTGAAATTAGTACGAAATTTTTTTTAAATATTCAATAAATTATTTTACACAAAATATTCGAAGCAATTTCAAAAAGTGGGAAGATAGAGACCTGTAAGTCAGCTACATTTATCACATAAAAAAATCCGCTTGTAAAAATATTCAATACAGTGGGAGAAATGTGGCAAAGAAAATAGTTTTTTCCCCATTGGATTAACATTGAGGCACTTGAGTTTGGAGACCCCCGGTCCTGCGCGCCCATTCCCCCTTAAGGCAAACTCAAAAGGATTTCATGTTAACCGTCAGGCATTTTTTTTTTACATTGAACCCATGAATACTTGCATACACTATTGAAAAATTAGGAAATTTTTATATGAAACACCAATTAAGACAAGTAGTTGGATTAAAACTGACAAATCATGAGATCTTGTGATTTTTTCAGTAGTAGAAGACAATTTATTCTTCGAATTACTGAGAAAGAAAAGATTCAAATTCTGATTTTTCGTTTGGGTTAAGAGGGATTTCATCGAAATTGATTTCACGTGAAGAGATTTTTTTTAGCATTAGCTCAAAGCTTTATAGGCCGGGGGAAATGCTTTCAGTTAATCTTAAGAAAAATTTCGTTGCCGACCCGGCGGTGCAGGGGTTAGGGTGCTAACCTTTGGAGCTGCTGGGTACGGGTTCGAATCCTGGTAAGGTATGGATGTTTGTATATTATATGTTGAATTGTCAATAAATGTTGTTATTTGTCTATATGTTTGTGTCGTCCTTCTTTGTGCACCTCTTGTGACTGTCTCTTCTGGCGAGTGGGGTAAAGGGCTATAAAGCCTATGCTCCTCCGTTCTAGAGGGCGCATTCATTGTCATTTGTCATTTTTGTCAAGAGAAATTTCGTGTTAAGCATGTTCGCGTTATAACGAGGCTCGACTGTAAAATTATTAAACAGATGGACAGAAAGCTGCAAATTTCCATGTACCTTTGCAGGATTCCTTGTGGGCAGATTCTGTGTGAGATAATGAAATACAACTAAAGAGTACACGGGAAGAACCGCTTGATTTCTTTAGAGTCTTTCCGAAAATGTGTCTGCTTGGCGGACCTTGGCGACTGAAAACCGGTTTCTCTTTCGGTTCTACATTTGCGGCACAAACGTGTGTGTCGTATCCACTTATCTCTGGCCTAAATCAGGGTTACCGCGAAAGATAAACAAAGCGAGTAACCGGTTTCTTTGCGCCAGTTTAGGCTATTTCTCGCTATCATCCCCAAAGACGCTATTAAGGAAACCCTCCTACGAAATAAAGCGGTTCTTCCCGTGTACTCTTCAACTACAATAAATCTAAAAAGCGACATCGTATTAAAGGAAGTTTGACTGTTGTGATGCAGGTTTTGAGTATAATCACCTTTGCGGGACTCCTTGTGGGCAGATTTTGTGTGATAGTCAAGAAGTTGTGGTGTTCGTGAGCGCAGGTGAGGAGCGACTGATGAGCATGACCGCGATGAATCAGGATGATGCGAATGTTGTGACGGTGGCGGAAATCGGACAGGTCTGACGCAAAGTTGACGTCATCTAGGAAGAGGATATATTTATAAAATTATTATTGAACGGAAACAAATAAATTCAATAAAATGAATGTAATATTATTTGGGACACCAAGCAAAACTAGTACATTTATATAACTAATATTCTAATTTAATAACTAATATTATAACCAAAGAAAACTTTGTTGTCCAGTACTAACATATTAATGCTACTGTGTTACAGACATGGCGGGTTTTAGGTGCTGCCAATTTACACCAAACTTTTTTTTTTGACAAATTTTAAAATAGGTTAGTTTTGAAGTATCCTTGCACTGGAGCTACACGAGGGCTATTGGCGACAGGCGTCGTATTTTAGAACCACAGTCAGGTGACGAGCCAACACCTGAATAGGCACCCAGCACAACCGTTAAATGTGATATCGTGTACGTAGTGTTAGGACTTTGTAGGATATTTAACGTGCACTCCTTTACACAGGGTATTATGCGTCGGACATTTTTGGCAGCATGGGCCATTTATAGGACGGCAGCTATTTTGGTGATGTCTGCATCCAAACCTGGGACCTATCGCATGCTAGGCAAGTGCCTAACTTACTGCCCCCCCCCCCCAAATTTAAAATAAAACGCTCAGCAGACAACAAGGCATCCAAAAGATACAACAGGATTGCTCATTATTGGCACAACTTGCATGCTTGCTTGCAACTTTGGCATGTTACAAAAATGAGACAGGGGAACAGATAAAGGATGTAAGCAAAGCTCACATTCACAGAAGTACAAAACTAAGATACAATATACAAGGTCCGCCACATTTATTGGCAGCTTGCTCTGATTGAATTTACGAGTATCAAAATTCTTCAAAGACAGACTTATTATCTTACATATAGTTTTGAGAATTTGAGTTGTTAAACTACATCCTGCATATCATTTTATTATATCCATTTTGGAAATCCCTCATTTTCACCTGCTTTTCTAAAATTTCATCAAAAAAACTATTTTAGTATTTATAATTATCATTTCAAAATGATAATTTCTAGCACAGTCTGAGGGTATTTTTTTTAAACAGATTTTCTACATATCAGGTAAAATCGAGTTAACACCATTAAAAAAAGCAATAAAAAGTAAAACATGGTAATTTTTATAAACTCTTATTATAAAAAGCTTGGAATTAAAATTACCCTCCAGGTCTAGGAAGAAAGTCCTCTCATTTGTCAGTACAGATTACATTATCAATTGGCTCTGTATATACAGTAGTATACAAAGTACACTGCTCAAAACAATTAGGGGAGCACTTAGCGTACTTTTGTTAACCCTTTCAGTTTCAGCGCTTTGTTTTTCATTCTAAAAATCTAAAATTTGTGAAATAGATTCATTATGCATTCAGAATGAAATGGTAAGAAACAGGTGGAAAAATATTAATTTTTTAAACTAAAATTTAAGGGGGGGAAATTGGAATCAAAAATTAAGAATGAAGTATAACAATAATTTTTTCAAATTTTTATTTGCAAAAAAGAGGTAAAATCAATTTTTAAACATCTGAGAATGCAAGAGTGAAGAATTTAGAATCGATTTCATAAAATTGTTTTGGGAGTGAATATTATTTGACCGTGTTTTCATATTTTCATTTGATTAAAACAAACGTTATTTACATCCTCAAAAGACATGATTCTTCCATCTATTGTTAAATTAGGGCAAGCTCAACTTAGTGAGAAAAAAATCGCAAGCTCATGATTCCAAATGGAAATATTGGGGTTGAAAAAGTTTAAACCATGCGCTCCCCTAATTGTTGTGAGCAGTGTAATAACTTGAATTATACCTTACAAAACTGGATTCACAAATACAAAGCAAATTATTTACCTGATATCAAAAGTAGGGTTGCAGGGGAACCATGGGTATCCACAAATCTTTTCATGCATTGTTTAAGTTTATCGTCTGCCGCATTTTTACTGGTGGCACTGATATGCACAACTGTGACCTAAATAAAATAAAATCTATATGAAAAAATTGCTGGGATATTTTGTATAAATACAATATGAAATAATTTCAATGATTTGAAGAGTTATATTTTTTAGATGTGGAATAAAAAAATATTTATTTAGATATCAAGCTTACCAAAATTTTACAGCTTTTTATACAATCCTAACAACTCTCCATAATTCTGTGAACATTTGTTAAAGAAACACAGAGATCTATAAAATGCATATAAATATCCTAAAATTTGTGATTTGGGAAAATTTATATGTATAAATGCTTTGTAAATGTGCACTTTCAGAAGTAAGCTAGATGGATTGGTAATTGACTTTTCAAAAGCTTTAAGGGGGAATGGGCGTGCAGGACCGGGGGTCTCCAAACTCAAGTGCCTCAATGTTAATCCAATGGGGAAAAACTATTTTCTTTGCCACATTTCTCCGGCTGTATAGAATATTTTTACAAGCGGATTTTTTTATGTGATAAATGTAGGTGACTTACAGGTCCCGACAATCCCACTTTTTGAAATTAGTACGAATATTTTTTTTAATATTCAATATATTATTTTACACAAAATATTCGAAGCAATTTCAAAAAGTGGGAAGATAGAGACCTGTAAGTCAGCTACATTTATCACATAAAAAAATCCGCTTGTAAAAATATTCAATACAGCTGGAGAAATGTGGCAAAGAAAATAGTTTTTCCCCATTGGATTAACATTGAGGCACTTGAATTTGGAGACCCCCGGTCCTGCGCGCCCATTCCCCCTTAACAATACTAAACCATACTTACTTGAGCAAATAACAACTCCTGGATAACGACCTTGCTCTCCTTGTGGATGTCGCAGACACACATGAACTCTGCCTCTCGGTGATCCTCGAAGAACTTCTCCCTGATGTTCTGAACGAGAGTGATGGCCGACTTCCCCTTGGGCACCTGGCAGTTCTCAATGTCCCAGAACACCCCGATGGGAGGGGGGACTTGGAGCGAGAAGGCATTCTGGAATCTGGCAGCAATGTTACTTTTGGATCCCTCTGCAAAGAAGAAGGTAAAGGTTAGAACTTTTCTTCCTATGTACAGCACAGAAAAAAAGTTCCATCATATAGTTCCACCCAAATTGTTCCAATTTTGTTGTAATTTCTAAATGCAAATAGATAAAATGCAATTTGATTTCATAAACTGTGTATTTTTTTACTTGCATAGTAAAGTAAGAAAATAAAAAATTAAATTGTGCTTCTTTTTAAATTGAAAATAAGCTTGAATAAATGTCATAAATAGTAAGAAAGTCCTGCTTTTCTAATAGTATATTGTAAAAATGTCCCAACCAATGTTAATCTTCTGCAAGAAAAAGGAACATGTTAGAACTTTTTTTATGTTTTGCAAAGAAAAAATTGGTTCAACCCGAACTATCTATGGTCTGTTTATGCGAAAACTGAAAAAGAGATCTTAACATTTTTCCTGAGAAAGAAGTCAAAAAATATTGGCTACTGCCAGGTCCTTTGGAATCTAGCAGCGAAGTTATTTTTGGATCCCTCTGCAAGAAAAAAGGTGCATCCTCAATTTAATAGTAAACATAAAGTTGTGATAGCTCCCCGAGACATACCATCCATTTAAATAGATTGTTTCGGTTTTATTTTTGTCATTTCTTTGTTATTGTTTTATTTTAAACTTTATGGACAGATATAGATCAGTTGAAAAATATCCGATTTTTTTTTAGAATATAAAATGCTTGTTTGTGCATTCATAGCACAAAAAAAAAGGAAGAGCTATGATATAATAATCGGTATGTTCATTAGCGAGCTCAACAATTTAATGTACTTTTACAATACCCAACTAACTATATGAAATATGAAGTGGAATGTTTACCAATTGAACATTTTTGCTGCTTGGCAAAAGCAAAGCAAATCGAGATCGGTCATTATCACAGCTGCAGTTAAGTTTAGTTTGAATTATCATCACACTAGCGTTACACAAGGGCTATTTGCGACAGACATCGTAATTTAGAGCCAAAGTCAAGTGACGAGCCGACACTCAAGTAGGCACTCAACACAACTATTAAGGGCAATATCGTACACAGCGTTGGGACTTTGAAGGATATTTAACTTGCACTCCCTCTACACAGGGTATTATTTGTCGGACATTTTGGCAGCACGGGCCATTTATAGGTCGGCAGTTATTTTGACGATGGCCGGACCCGAACCTGGGACCCTTCGCATGCTAGGCGGATGCCTAACCAACTTGGCTCCCCAGCCCCTCACAGCTGTTGTAGATTTTCGGAAAACAACATCCATTGAATATTAAGCTCGATGTGAAACTTGAAAACCCAATATACAAACCTTCGATTTTTTTTAAAAAAAATCTTTAATAAACATACTTTTTAAAAACAGATTTGTTTGAGAAGTGTTTTTGTATGGAATAGACTAACAATAGAATTTTTGCTCACTTGGATCTGTCATAATCGTGTGAAACAGTACTTCCATATCCATAAAAACAGCGTTAATGTCATCCCTTTACGATGAGTCTCTAAATATGATGCTGGACTTGCTAGGTACATAAAATATCTGGAGAAAAACAAGAGAAAATCAGCAAATATGTAGAAATATTTAAAGATAGTAAACATCCAACCAAATGGCTTCAATTAATATTGCCTTTAACATACAAATGATGAATTTTAAATGATTTTAGGGTTGAAATTTACTGTACGGTAACCCTTGGCGAACTTTCCAAAATCGTGCCAAAAGTCCGTATTCTGGCGACTTTCAACGTCATGCTGTCTTCGCAACGAACGTTTTTCGGCAACCCTATCTGACCGTTATGAGTTTCGTTCGAAGTCAGACCAGGTTCCCACAAAAAACTATTTATCGGCAAATCTGAAAATCGCGCCAAGGGTTACCGTACAGTAAAGGTGAACCGATTTTAGTTTGAATTATCATTGCACTAGAGCTGCATGAGGGCTACTGGCGCCGGTCGTCAAAATTAAGATCCACAGCCAAATGGCGAGTAGGCACCCAATGCAACCATAAAGGGCAACATGGTATGCAACGTTGGGACTTTTCAGCATATTTCAGATGCACTTCCTCTATGTAGGGTATCATTTGCCAGACATTTTTATCTGCACGGGCAGTTTAAAGGCCAGCATATTTTGACAATGCCCAGACCAAAATTTGGGACCTTCCGCAAGCAAAGGAAACATTTAAACAACTGGGCTCCCCACGACATAGGTGCACTTAAAGAGATTTTTAACAAACTTTAATAATGTAGAGATTAATTTTATACCGATTGTGGTAAGAAAATACTTCAGAGTGCCCCTTGGCGATTTTTGTTTGGCGCCAATCACAATCGTGCGGAGCACCATGCAAACAAAAACGGTGCTTCAATCCAAATCAATCGGAATCATGATTTCTAAACAAAATTAAAACTAAATACATATTCATTAAAATATAGACGTTCCCATAAAAGAAACAACATCGCCCAGCTTGGCGAGGGTACCCTCAAATATTGTCTCACAAAAATATATATACCAAATACTAAAAGGTCATTACTTGCGATTCGCATCGATGTTAACAAATCAAACAACCATAAATAAATAATTTTCAAAATAATAATTATAAAATATATTACATAAAAAAAAGTATCAAACGTTCACAATAACAAAAGGCCGTTGCTACACGGCCGCCAGGAAGTCAAATAGCAACCAATCATATCGGTTCCGCCTGCCGTATACGACAGTCGGAACCTCGTCCGACTGTCGTAGCTTTAGAAACTGGTGTCCAGATGGAAACCAGATTTGGCATTATATCGCCACTTGTATTAATGTATTAATTTCTACAATGTTTACGAAATTGGAAATTTCCAAGCGGTTGCAGTGTTGTACTGTTATTTTCTGAATACATAAATATGTTTTTTTAATTTTTATACGAATTATAAATAAGTTTTTATGCAAATTTAAACATTTGTTGATAAATAATTAGTTTTTTTATGCAAAATTATAATTAGTTTTTTATGCAAATTTAAAAAAATCATGAATAATTAGTTTTTTTAATACGTTTTTGGTGTTTCTTGAAAACTGATGTTCCCTTCAACAAATAACATTTGATTTAATTAATTTATTTAATAAATTTAGTAGAATCATTTTGCTTGCTATAGGTTAGGATCAAGGTATCGCTGTACAAACCAAAGAACTTCCTATAAAAAAAACTTAACAAACTTTCTATGCTTTTGGTTCTTTTTTTATATGTAACGGATTCGCTTAGTCTCAATACTTATATTAAATTATATATTCCTTACATCTCGGCGTTGTAAAATTATCTGGTGGTACAGGTACTCAAGTATAAAAAGTCTGTTACAAACTAGGTTACCTTTCGTGTGGGTAAATCTTGAACGTGAAAAACCCCTCCTTAGCATTAATTAATATACACTGATCAACGCAATTAGCGAGCACGTTTTACTTCCAACTTTTACTTCACTCCCAACTTTTTAATTTTCATTCTAAAAATCTAGAATTTGTGAAATTAGGTTCATAATACATCCGGAAAGAAATAGTAAAAAACAGGAGAAAAAACTTCTAAATTAGAACAGCAATCTTTTCAAAACTTTATTTGTTAAAAAAGAAGTTGAAATCTATTTTTAAACATCTAAAAAATGCAAGAACACCCTAAATTGACCCGAAAAAATTTATGGTCAATTTATTTTCTAAAACTGTCTTAGAGTTAATTTTACCTTTGGTTAATTTTATTTATTGCAGTGTATTTCAAACCCAATACCTTTGCCAAAAAAGAAAAATTCACAAACATGATCATCCCCCCTGTATAATTCTTTGCCCCCTCTAAGTAAATTATGTAATGCATTCCTTATCATTTACTGCTTCATCATGTTGCGACGTTCTAACGTAAACTATCTGTTGCAAAGTGAACTTTTTTGTTTTTGAATAAATGAGGTTCACAAAATGCATCTTCACCATGTATATGAAGATTTTGTATTTATAAATCCGATTTAAAAATTATACAGGTTGATTTGACAAAATTTGTGCTATATAATTTTTTTTAAAATATTAATATGACACTAAAATACTAAATAGTTTTTATACCTTTATTACTATAAAGATAATAATTACGATTATTTCTCAATTATTCGTTGTTTATTATGAGAGTTATAGGAAATATAATGTTTTGATTTAGAAATTTGGTCACATTAGCTTTAGGCACAAGATGACGATGTTTGATGTTTATAATTATCTTTAAAGATAATTATAAACATTAACAATTTATATTCTGATAAGTTAAAATCTTAGAATATAAGGGAAAGCAACTGCTTTATTGAAAGATCTCTTTTGTTATAATTCATTTATTAGCAATACTGAACTAATATTTAAGGTTTCATATCCAGCACAGCATAAGCTGACATACTCCAACAAGCAATAAAAACTTAAAATATCATTTTCGTATTTCATTCATGCATTTTGTTGACAAAAAATTATTGAATTGCCATAATTTTTCAAAATCTCCTTAATTCATCAATTGAAGATAAGCAGAAATACAGCTAGTGATGATAAGAGTTTTAAAAAAGGGCAATGTTCTACTTGGGAAAACACTAATTTTATTCCAAGCTCATATTGTGTTTTGTAATAGTAATTTCTTTATACCTTTCTGCGATAATTCAGGAATGAAACATATGAAGTATTAAGAAAACAGGGTATGATAGCAGCTTCTTAATCCACTGATTACAAAGATGACTATCTACTATCAATTAGCACGAAAAAATGTTTTATTTTTTTAACCCCCTCAACCAGTACTTATAGGCACCACTGAACCTGGCTAATTAAAAAGTACAAAAATTACAATCAATTTCTTTCAAATTATCGAGAAATTTTGTTTCAATTTATTACCATTTGACAGTTAAGTTAAATCATTTGTAAGATATTATTAAAATCAAGTTAAGATTTAAAAAAAAATCCATTAATAAATTTGAATGCATAAAATACATTCTTCCTAAGACACCGATAAGAAACAACATTTTAAAAATTTCACTTTATTATGCAAACAAATATTTATTGTATATATTACACATAATATGAACAAAACAGCTGCAATTTTATAGAAACTAGCTAAGCAGAATTATACATTTAAAAACTTTCAACTGAATAATTCCTAGACTTAACAATATTGAACTCAATATTAATGAAGTAGCAGTTGTGATTTAATACAAATAATAATGATGTAAATACATTGTTTAAATAATATTCTACTGTCAAAACTTTTAAAACCGAGGAAAAATTCCTGTTAATTTAAAGAGAACAAGTACAAGTAATAATACTGCCATCAAATATCTCGAAAATGTAGACGCATTGCATTAATGTACAAAAGTTTAAAATTTGTTAAGGCAATAATTGCATACTATCTTGCATATTCTTGGGAATTTGATTACCGACTTTTTTACTTGTCACTTAAAAAATAATATAAGCTTAAAATGAAGAATATTTCAAATTTATTCTCTTAAAATGCAAAAAACAACAACTTTATGCAAAAAACAACAATGCAAAAAACAGCAACTTTAGTGTCAAGGAAATTTGCTCGAATCTACCTCTCAAATTTATACACAGATATTTTATTATCTTGATTTTTCCATTATCAATAATGCATGCTTAGTGTGTTACTTACTCACCCCAATGGATTCCGAAAAACCAAACTGCAATGAGATGCCACTATCTTTTAATTTGGGACAAATCAAAGAGGACGGTCATTAGGATATATCCATTATTAATCATAGAAAACCCACATGAACATATAATATAATGCTCTAGACTGGGAATTTTTAATAGTAGCCAGTGGCTACCAGAATGACAAAAAATGATAGCCACATTTGGATTTATAGTAGCCAGTTTCAAATTTAAGTATACAAGGCAAAAATAAACTGCGATTTTCCATAAAACACAATTTTATTAAAGGCATTTTTGATAAAAAAGATTGACAGTAAAAAAAAGGATCATACCAAATATGTAAGTATTATGTGATTGGCCATTGTTAAAAGAAGAAAATTAATTTATGTACTTACTATATACTATTAGTTTCGGAGAATTCGAATCGCCACAATAGTTCATGAAATTTTCTCATATCAGAATTGTGTAAAGGAATAGTTGAGATCTTAATCAGCTGTAAATCAATCACTTGTAAATTGCCGCGATCGTAAAGCAAGATTTGAAAATCAAATTTGCATTTAAGATTTTCGTCACCCAGCTCCATTTACGTCACACGGAGGGCGACTCAGCGACATCCACACAAAACACCGGCCAATGATGAGGGGAAAATTTCACCGACAAGTAACAACTGTCATCAAGTCTTTCTTTCCGACAGAATCGAATCTGAGCGTTTTATTATTATTATTTTAGAAATGCAGCTTCAGTATTAATTATTTGTTGAAAAAAAATTAAAAAATATGATAGCCACTTTTGGCGACTGGGGTTCGATTTTTAGGTAGCCACTTTTGGTGTAATAGTCTCCAGTTGGCGACTGGCGACCGTTAATCTAGAGCTTTAATATAATAACTGTATTTTGTAACTCTTTTACTTACACTTTCAATTTGACGTAATAATCCAGCTTAGTGGTAACCTGTGGAAATTATGCTATTATTCTTTAAACCATCAAAATGGATGTTTTACTCACCATGTGCATACTATCAGAAGATTTATTCGCAGTTTTCAGAACACTTAAAAATTAGAAATCTAAAAGAAGAATATACTGACCTTGTGCTCTTCATGGTAGGCTGATTGCACATGCATCGATGACGACATGACGAATCTACCTCTCAAATTTATACACAGATATTTTATTATCTTGATTTTTCCATTTTCAATAATACATGCTTAGTGTGTTACTTACTCACCACAATGGATTCCGAAAAACCAAACTGCAATGAGATGCCACTATCTTTTAATTTGGGACAAATCAAAGAGGATGGTCATTAGGATATATCCATTATTAATCATAGAAAACCCACATGAACATATAATAGCTGTATTTTGTAACTCTTTTACTTACACTTTCAATTTGACGTAATAATCCAGCTTAGTGGTAACCTGTGAAAATGATGCTATTATTCTTTAAACCATCAAAATGCATGTTTTACTCACCATGTGCATACTATCAGAAGATTTATTCGCAGTTTTCAGAACACGTAATAATTAGAAATCTAAAAGAAGAATATACTGACCTTGTGCTCTTCATGGTAGGCTGATTGCACATGCATCGATGACGACACTTCCAATTTAGTTACATTCTTTCGTCTGTTAAGACAGTGCTGCTTTTTTTACTTACGTCATTGTTAGGGTCATTTTATATCAATAAATACAAGAACTAACATCCCAAAATTCATCATACAAAGAATGGGGGAAAAAATCATTAAGAATTGAAAAGTTTTTGCAAATCCTTCATGCAGTTCTCTAACTCTAGGCATGGGTTTTTCTTCAAGAAAGTTATTTTTATCAAATAAAAACATTTTATTTTGAGTTGAGAGATTTAAGCATTTAATTTAGAAAATTTTTGCATCAGACAATACAGAATCACAAAGAAAAAAATTTAAATGACTGTATTTACTTATATTTTCATTACTACTGCCCATATTTGATATAAAACCGATTTGAGCAGCATCCTAAAAAAAAAGAATGTTATTTAACTTGCACTTTAGTCAATTATTAAACTTGCAACGCACGCTATGGAATAATTTAAAACAATTTCAATTTACAAGCATTTTACAATATACAGTTAGCGAAATCTATATTACATCGGGATATTTTGAAATTGTTATTTACATATTTTCACTCAATACTTCAGACCAGCGTTAGTTGTAGCTGAGGAATTTTAGACATTTCTTTTGACTAGCAAAACACATGTACAAGATTAATGGTGAACAGCATTAATTTCTACGGCAATTAATTTGATCGTAAAACATAGTTAAGCAAAAGAAGTTACACAAATTTCATTCATTACTCACCACGTGCATACAGGTAGAAGATTCAATTTTTCAAACTAATAAAAGTAAGTCCATACCTTAGACTCCTTAAAATATAAACACATAATAATTATTAATATCTTTATTAGTTGTGGCACTAAATCTGCATAATACGTTCGAAAAACTCAAAAAAAAAAAATATAACGTAACGAGCCGAGCTTCAAGGCGGCCGACATGGGTTGTTGCGAAAAATAAATCGCCATCGCCAACTACTTTGAAGTCGCCAACTTCGGTGCCGAGTATTGAAGGCTGATGCGCATGCGTCGAAGAGGCTAACTTCCACTTCCTGGCGGGTGATAAGTCAGTGCGATAACAAAATTTACGATAACAAAAAAATATTGTTGCCAGATATATAGACAAAACAGCTTACGAGTGGGTTCAGGAAAAAGTTTAATTAATGTTTAATTTTAAAATATCTTTAAAAAATAAATGGATTGATTTGAGACTGTAATTTCATGTGTACTTTACCTCTATATTCATCGTATATCCAATAAAAAAATTAATATTTTTCATTTTAGATTACTGAGTGGCAGCTGAAAACCAGAATGAAAATGAGTTTTGTCGTCAACCAGGCAGCATAGCGGTTAAACAGCTAGTCTTTGGAGCTTCAGGGTTCGGGCTCTAATACCGGTAAGGCATGGATGTGCGTGTTTTTCCTGAGTATATGTGGAGTACGTTCTCGTTAAATCTGTTGAGTTCGAAAGTCCTTTGGGCGGTAATTGCTCAGTTTTCCACGGATACAGGTCAATGGAGATTATTTTCCTCCCCATCAGGAACATGTCTAAAAGATGGAGGTGGCGTACGATAGATGGCAGCATCTGTTACTTTTCCCTCTAGCTCATTGTAAGCGGGTATCTGACCAAGCGCACAAGCCTGGAAATATGTCTACCAATCAACCAACCAAGAGTTTTGTCTCAGAGCACAGTTTTTAAAGGAATGTTCACAGAATTCTTGAAATTCATTGAAAAGACTGCTAATTCTATAATAAAGCTTTAACAAAAACTTCCTCAAGGTAAATATCGCCAAATCACTAATTTTAGGTAAGATTATTTAGGTCGACATATTTATAATAATTTGTCTTTACAGCTAATACTTTCAATAGATTATACTTTTAGCAGATTTTCTAAATATGGTCTTTTATAATTCGATGATTATTTTCATGATTGAGAAAACTCGGCAAAATATCATAATAATCTCTCGATCAACATATATTTGTCAGACCTACCTATAAAACAACTAAAAAAATTCTTTTGTTAAAAAAAAATGAAATGAGCTACATTAAGTTACCGCAAAGGGGACGCCCACATAATGTTACATGATGCGTTTAGAGGGAGGGAAGGCGAATTTAACCAAATATCAGGTTAGAGGGGGGGGGGGGTTGTCTCGCAAAATTTCACGTTATTTTACCCACAAAAAATCATCATAAAATAGAGAGAAAGTATGTTTAAATACTAGTAAAATCCGTTTCTCGACTTAAATTTGGCTAAGTCTCACATGATAATATTTATAAAGCGCAGTTTGTGTGGAGAAAATTACCGCTCCTCTCCAGCGACGTGCTTAAATTGAATAGATAGCGCCCTCTGGGAGCAGGAGTCATAGACTTCCACCCTCTCAAGGTGCTCCAAGCCTTGCGCTAACGCAGCTACTGCAATCCTCTTGCCTTTCATTTTACACCCTGGAGGCGCACAACTTCAACAACGTAAGGTGCTTCTATAATAACAAAAGAAATAGAGTCTGTCAGTGTGTATGTCTGTGGATCGCAAAAGACCTACTCAGACTGCTCTAAAAAATTCGAAATTTTTAATACCAATTACTTTTAATACCTACGTGTGCACCTGAGGCTTAGTTTTTTCATATTTGATTGTGATTTTTAATTAATATAATTAGTTTCAAGAAACGTCATCCACGTGGGATGAAGGACCATAACAGGGCTTGAAAATACATAAACCGGGTCGAAAGGGGGGCTTGACGCCATCCTCTTTTAGTGTTTGCTTTTTAAGTGCGCATGCGCCAACATGAACTGAATTTCGTTTAGATATTGAGTGTATTTTCCCAAATAAGCATGCCTCTAAAAGGAAGCAATGCGAAGTTAACAAGTTCCCAGTAAGGCGGGACCATACTGCTAGTTTTAAATAAAATGATGATACTCAAGGTTTCATGTAGTGTAAACTTATGTGCCGAATAGCTATTAATTTGGAAGAGGGGATATTTACGACATGGAGTGTAAGAAAATCCATAAAAAAAAAGTTTTACAATTTCTACCTCAGAGGGAATTAAGCACCACTGCACTGTTTCCACGCTTAAAACTAACATAAAATTTGGTTATAAACACTTCTTTAAAAAGAAAAATAGTAACCGTATGATTTTATTTTTTTCAAAAGTCGGACATAAATCAGTTATTTAAAATTTTGGCATAAAAAGGTTTTGTTTTTGAAGTTTGAATTTATTTTTGTAAGCAGTGGCTTGAATTACATTTTTTTTTAAAGTTTAGTTTGAATTATCAACACACTAGAGCTACACGAGGGCTGTTGGCAACGGACGTCTTATTTTAGAACCACAGTCAGGTGACGGGCTGACACCAGAGTTAGCACCCAACGCAACCGTTAAGGGTGAAATCATACGACACGCTGCGTTGGAACTTTGGAGAATATTTAACGTGCATTCCCCTCTACACGGGGTATTATTTGTCGGACATTTTTGGCTGCACGGGCCGTTTATAGGTCGGCAGTTATTTTGGCGATGCCCGAACCTGGTACTTTTCGCATGCTAGGCGAGTGCTTAACCGACTGGGCTCCCCAGTCCCTACATTTTTTTAATGGAATCTATTTTCCTTATCCTCAATGGGGGCTGGGGAGCCCAGTCGAATAGGCACTCGACTAGCATGCGGAAGGTCCCAGGTACGCGTCCGGGCATCGCCAAAATAACTGCCGACCTATAAACGGCCCGTGCAGCTAGAAATATCCGACGAATAATACCCCGTGTAAGGGATTGCGCGTTAAATATACTTCCAAAGTCTTAACGCTGCGTGCGATGTCGCCCTTTACTGTTGCGTTGGGTGCCTATTCAGGTGTTGGCTCGTCACTTGACTGTGGTTCTAAAGTACGACGCCCCTGTCGCTAATAGCCCTCGTGTAGCTCTTGTGCAACGATAATTCACAAACCTAACCTTATCCTCAATAGCCTCGCTACCTAATCATTGGAAGTACAGGGTGGTTATAAAATAACGCTCGCAATTCGAAGTGGTCTGTAGCTTGAATGAATAATCCAAATGCATCAAAAATTGAGACACTTACTAATCAAAAAAAGGGGGGAAAAGAATGAAATCATAAAAAATAATCATAAAAAACAAACTCGTCTCTTGACCAGGGTTCTAAATTACGAGGCATCGTCAATTATGGCTAATTACGGCCAACACAGCTAATTACGCCTCGTAATTTAGAACCCTGGTCAAGAGACGAATTTTTTTTTCGAAAAAGAATGGAATCATAAAAAAAGAAACTCGTCTCTTGACCAAGGTTCTAAATTACGAGGCATAGCCATTTATGGCTAATTTCGGCCAACACATCCAATTACGCCTCGTAATTTAGAACCCTGGTCAAGTGACGAGTTTGTTTTTTATGATTCCATTCTCCCCCTCGCCCCCTCCCCTTCTTGATAAGTGTGTCTCAAAGTTTTTTTTTTGCAGTTGGATTATTCATTCAAGCCACAGACCACTCCGAATAGCGAGCGTTATTTTATAACCACCCTGTAGTTTCAAGATGCATATTCTGCCGATTCGTATTAAAAATCAGATAGTTATTGGCATGAAAAAACAACTTAAAACTTTTTTTTTATTAATATTTGAACTACTTCCTTAAAAAAAATTCCAGAGACAGCTTTTAAATATTTTCACGCATCAGCCGTACGCAAATACGCCTCCTGTATGTTGTTTTTGTGCATCACGGGTTAGCTAACAGTGAAAGTAGTTTTACAGAGCACGATCACAGCAAAAAAGCCAACACACAGGCGGTATTTTTTTTGTAGTCGATCCACAGCAAATGGGAAATAACTCAGTATAGTACCACTCTACCTGTTGGTAGTTAGATTGGGGAATAAGGTAGGTAGGTAGCTTGAATATCGTCTCACTAGAGCTACATAGGGGCTATTGGTGCATGACTAGCGTCCTAATTTAGAACCACAGTAAAGTAACGAGCCGATGCCTGAATAGTCACCCAACGCAGCTGTTATGGGCGATATCTTGCGTAACGATGGGACTTTGAGTGAAGAGGGAGACTTGGTTCTTATCTAGTTACGATGTTTAATGACTTAAATCAATAAATAATGAACATTTCTAGCGACAGAGGAAGTAGCGATTTATTTGGTAGAGCACAGATCTCCCACTACAAAGCCAATGTGTTGCCACACGAGAGTAGTAAATATCACACCGCTACACACTCCCCTCCCAGCCACAGCGATTACGGTACGTAATGTTCTAGATGTTTCGGGAACCTGACCTTTCTACCCCTGCGCGTCGTATAGCTTCTGTCGTCAGGCGACAATTCGTCCGACTTCTTGGAAAAATGAGTGGGAGGAGGAACTCTGACGTCAGATGATGGAGCATCCGTCCCAGACTCTTCTGAGTTTTCGTGCAGCGTAAAGCAAGGCTTCAATCTATCGATTGATATTCTTTTGACTATACCTTTGATTTCAATGTCGAAATACTTGGATGCTCTCTCTTTAACGACGAAGGGGCCCCGATAAACTGGTTGCAGGGAAGATACAGGAGCATTGTCGTATACAAACACATGAGAGCAATTCGAAAGCTCTTTCGACACGAAAACAGGCTTTTTGCCATGAGTAGTTGTTTTTGAGGGTTTCAATTTACGTATTTCCTTTTGGAGTGCCTGTATGAACTCTGAGTGCGTAACTCCGGGAGTTTCGGCAACAAATTCTCCAGGTAAACAAAGAGGACTTCCATAGAGCAATTCCGCTGAAGAGTAGCCGATATCTTCTTTCAGTGTGGTGCGCAATCCAAGAAGAACCAACGGCAAAGCATCTACCCACGTTGTACTATTTTGCAAATGGCATCGTAGACCGGCTTTAATACTTCTATGTTGTCTTTCTATCAGTCCATTGGCCTGAGGGTGGTACGCAGTCGTTCGTGAGGTCTGAAAACCAAGGTATTTACTTAAGGAGGAAAATAGATGGCTTTCAAATTGTCTTCCCTGGTCAGACGTAATACGTTGTGGAATTCCGAAACGACTTATCCATGTTGATATCAGCCCCTTTGCAACAGTCTCTGCTGTTTGGTCTTCCATTGGAATCGCTTCAACCCATCTCGAGAAACGATCAATCATCGTCAATAGGTATCTGAAGCCTCGACATGGCGGTAAGGGGCCAACTATGTCAATGTGAACTTGCTGGAATCGTTCGGGAGGCACAGGAAAGTTTGAAAGAGCCGAATGGGTATGTCGCTGAACCTTAGATTTTTGGCATTCCAAGCATGCTCTACTCCAGTTAGAGCAATCCTTATTGATATTAGTCCAAATGAATCGTTTCGTAATCAGCTTCTTGGTACTTTTAACGCCCGGGTGAGAAAGAGAGTGGATCGATGAAAATATCTGCTGTCGAAAGCTCGGAGGAATATACGGACGATAACTGCCTGTGGATTCATCGCAGAAGATACCTTTTCTGCTGTTTGGAACAGAAACCTGTATAATCCTTAACTTGGGATTTCTCTTAAGCATTTCTAACTCTTCGTCCTCCTGAGCCTCAGCTAACGCTTGCAGGTCGACTGGAGATGGGACAGATATCGTGTCGATTCGAGAAAGAGCGTCCGCAATAATATTGTCTTCGCCTTGGATGTATTGTATATCAGTAGAGAATTGTCCAATGTATGAAAGTTGCCTGGCTTGCCGTGGCGAAGCCTTTTCCAAATCTTGTTGAAAAGCAAATACCAAGGGTTTGTGATCCGTGAAAATAGTGAAAGGTCGTCCCTCTAAAATGTATCTAAAATGCTTCACGGCTTCATAAATCGCCAATAACTCCCTGTCATAAGCACTGTACTTCCTTTGAGTAGGTGTCAGCGTTCGGGAGAAGAAACTCATTGGGCTTTTCTTTTTATTCTCTGTCTGGTGCAAAACAGCTCCAATGGCAGTGTCCGAGGCGTCAGTGGTAAGAGATATTTCAGCTTTGTCAGAAGGATGAGTTAGATTCGCCGCTCGACCTAATGCCTCTTTTAACATTTGAAAAGAGATTTTCGATTCTTCTGTCCAAATAACTTCTCTTTTGCTTTCTTTCTTGATACCGCTAAGTAAAGAAGTCAATGGCTGTTGAATTTTGGCGCAATTTGGGATGAATCTATGGTAGAAATTCACCATTCCAAGAAATTTTCTCAAATTCGTGTAGGATTTAGGCTCAGGAAAATTGGTTATAGCTTCAATTTTGGATGGAAGAGGTTTTAGACCTTCAGCCGACACTTCGTATCCCAAGAATGCAAGCTTGGCTTGACCAAATTTACACTTTGCGGCATTGATGCAAAGTCCATACTCATTCAGTCTCTGTAGAACTGCTCGTAAATGTTTCCGATGAGTTCTTTCGTCAGCAGAGGCTATAAGAATATCGTCCAAATAGCAAAATACAAAGTCTAAACCACTGAGTACTTCTCTCATGAAACGGGAAAAGGTCTGCGCGGCATTACGTAAACCAAAGGTCATAAATGGGAACTCAAACAGGCCAAAAGGAGTCACAATTGCTGTTTTAGGGATGTCTTCCTCACGAACAGGAATTTGTTGATATGCTCTTACCAGATCTAAAGATGTGAAAACTGTTGTGCCAGCTAGTATATAACTGCAGTCTGTCAGGAATGGAAGTGGGTATCTGTCTGGAATAGTGACGTTGTTCAACGACCGATAATCTCCGCACGGTCTCCAGTCACCCGATTTCTTAGCTACAAGGTGGAGCGGACTCGACCAATTGCTTTTGGATGGTCTGCATAAGCCCATTTGAAGCATGAACTCAAATTCTTTTTTAGCGGCTTTGAGTTTTTCCGCTGACAATCTTCTAGCTTTTGCGAAAACAGGTGGACCTTTTGTTTCAATATAGTGTTCGATTTTGTGTTCTTTAACCTTGTTATTTACAACATTTAACTGCAGCAATTCCGGAAATTCATCGAGGATATCTTTGTATGGCTCCTGTACTGCATTAACAATAGGAATTTTATCATCCGATTGGAAACTAGGAATACCCTTCGTTTCCAGAGAGGTGGTGCCATCAATCAGCTTACGGTTTTTGGAATCAACCAAAAGATTAAAGTGAGCCAGAAAATCCATGCCTATAATTGGCTTGTTTACCTCAGCGATTATAAATAACCAATTAAAAGGACGTCTTAAACCAAGATTGAGGGTCAGCAATTTCTGTCCAAATGTTCGAATTTTCGTTCCATTAGCCGCGAACAGTTCTAGTTTGGAGATATTTCTTTTGTCCCTTGGCGAAGGGGGAATCACAGACAATTCCGCCCCCGTATCGATAAGGTATTGGGTGGCCGATTCTTTGTCGCTAACGAAGAGACGACTCAGCTCTACCCCATGTCCCTCGGTCGTCAATGAGAGACGGGGATTTAGTTTTCCGAATTCTTCTGGTTATGCCAATTGCACGGCTCCCTACAATCAAAGGCCGCGTCTCCAAATTTTGAGTGATAATAACAAAAGGTGTTATTGGCAGTGCTACGTCTAACATCTGAGGAGCTCCTAGAACGAGGTCGAAATTGGCGACGGTAGGGAAATCGTTTCCTATTTAACTCGCCAATTTGCAACGACAGCTGAGCAATTTGTTCTTGAAGGTTTTCCACCAAAATATCGTTCTTCACGGCAGCAATGGCTGCATTCTGATAGTTAGGAGCTTTGATCTCCCACATCTTGTCCGCCATCGTGGCTAATTTTGATAAATCGTCACCACTTATCGATAAGATACTCGACATATCATTCGGCAATCTTTGTAGCCAAAGGGTTTTCAAAAAGGTTTCACTCACCTTATCCGTAGCCAAATTCTTCATTTCACATAATAACTGAGAAGGTTTTTTATCACCTAGTTCAACGTCAGTTAGCAGCTTTTGTGTCTTTTGAGTTTCGGTGTCCGCGAAGATAGAAATGAGCCGTTCCTTGATAGCGTCGTACTTGGCGACTTTAGGAGGATGCGTTAGAATGTCCGACACTTGCGATAAAATTCCTGTCTCGATTGAACTCACTACATAATCGAACTTTGTTTGATCCTCTTTGATCGATGCATTCCTAAATTGAGCCTCCAACTGCAGAAACCATATTCTTGGATCAGGCTTCCAAAATGGCGGTGGCTTGATGCTTACCCTCGCGATGCTGCTTGTTGAATCTTTAGCGCAGTTTACCTTTTCGGTCGAAGTTTCGTCGTCGCTCATCTTGCGTCCGGTAGTCACCAGTGAAGAGGGAGACTTGGTTCTTATCTAGTTACGATGTTTAATGACTTAAATCAATAAATAATGAACATTTCTAGCGACAGAGGAAGTAGCGATTTATTTGGTAGAGCACAGATCTCCCACTACAAAGCCAATGTGTTGCCACACGAGAGTAGTAAATATCACACCGCTACAGGGGTTATTGGTGACTGGCGTTGTAATTTAGAACCACAGTCAAGTAATGACCCGATACCTGAGTGAGGTACTCATCAACGCAACTGTTATTTGTGACATCGTACGCAATGCAATGATGGGACTTTGAAGCATATTTAACGTGCACTTCCTCTACACGGGGTATTATTCGTCTTACATTTCGGCTGCTCGGGCCGCTCATAGGGGACTAAGATGAATGGCTGAATCGGCTTGTTTCATGTGACGTAAATTACTCCCCCTTTCATTCCTATATTTCATTGATGGTTTCGGTGAAGGGTGGTGTAAAACACAGTAAGCTCCACCCACTACATTGATTTACCAATCAAGACTTGATTTTCATTTTGTGGAAATGTTGCCTCTCAAAGCGTGTAACATGTGTATTGGTCATAAAAGCTGCTACATTTGGCGACTTCCCCCTGCGTCTGATGTAGAAACACAGCGATAAAAAATATTAATAAAATAATTTTCGAAAACTTTATTTACTTCGCAATGTCTGTGTTCGATATAGCCGGAGGTGCCACCAAACGGAACTTCGAGCGGCATTGTACGATGATTAGTACATAGATTTAACTAGTACGTCTGTCTCAGTGTATACTCACGTTCTCTAAATGCAGGGTGGTTATAAAATAACGCTCGCTATTCGGAGTGGTCTGTAGCCTGAATGGGTAATCCAAATGCAACAAACTTTGAGACACTTACTAATTAAGAAGGGGGAAAAAGAATGGAATCATAAAAAACAAACTCGTCTTTTGACCAGGGTTCTAAATTACGAGGCGTAATTGGATGTGTTGGCCGTAATTGGCCATAATTGAAGACGCCTCATATTTTAGAACCCTGGTCAAGAGACGAGTTTGTTTTTTGTGATTATTCTTTTTATGATTATTTTTTAGGATTCCGTCTTTTTATGATTCCATTCTTTTCCCCCCTTCTTGATTAGTAAGTGTCTCAATTTTTGATGCATTTGGATTATTCATTCAAGCTACAGACCACTCTGAATAGCGAGCGATATTTTATAACCACCCTGTATATTCAAAATTTAAAAAATTGAAAAATACTCTCGGAAACCAGGAACGTTCTAAAATGACCATAGAAATTATACAGGGAGCGTGGCTAACAACTCCTAGTGTGACGTTAATTCAATCAAAAACAAAACTATAAATTTCAAAAAATTAAACAAAGGATCATTCAAAAAGGAATAAATTACAAATTTTATTAGTAACAATATATAAAATCTTTATTAAAGCACAAACAATTATAATTTTTCTATAAACAGCAAACTTTTACACATTACAAGATATGTACATATCTAAGCAATATAGATTTACATTGCAATTGGCACACACAAATGGTCATTAGCCTAAGATACGGGTCATTCTCTGTAAAAGGGACAAATTGCACTTTTAAAAACTGTGGAAAAAATATTTTTCTTATTGAATAATTATCTTTTTATGTGTTGCTCCCATTCATATATAGTAAAAAAAAATGGTTTAGATCCATTTGATGATTTTATTTTTAAAAAAATATATATTTTCCATACTTGAAAATTGACGAAAACTTCTTTAGATACTGAGCATGCGCAACAGACAATACAGAGGCGCATGCAACACTGAAAACATTGCATGCCTTTTTGACCTGACCCTTAAGTTACGCATGGTGCTTCAGTTCAAAAATGCATGATTTAAATCTATATGTGGGGTTAAGTTTGGTTGAATAAAAAGGTGCACTAAACCTATAGTAGATAGAGTACACAATATATATCTCCATAGGAATGCGAGTTTTTTTCTTTAAATGGGAAAGTTTGGTTGGGTTGGTTTGAAATACCGTCACACTACGGCTACATGAGGGCCAATTGGCGACTGGCTTCGTAATTTAGAACCCTGGTCAAGTGATGAGGTCGACACCGACCATACTTGAATATTGGCATTTTGTCAAATATAATTTCAATGGAATAAATTGCGTTAAATAAGGATATAATATGAGTATGACGTGGTTAGAGTAAGCTACTTCTGATCGAGAAGAGCGGCTGAAAAAATTGCAACCGCATTATATTTGACAGTTTTCGTCATAAATCTCTTGATGATAACGTGCTGTGAGTCTAAATTACGATACCCGATATCAATACCAATAGTGTAGCTCTAGTGTAAGGATAATGTAAACTAACCCGAACTCTTGATCACAACGTAGAAGAAGGTACGAATCTCGTGAAATATTTAAAGGCATGACTTTTTTAAAAAAAATTTACAGTTGTGAAACTACACAACCGATCGGTATTGAATGCGCTTGGAAAGAAAGATCCAAGTTGAAGTTATCCAATGTGGACTTACCTTTTAAGGCTGATATGTGAGTTAGTGACGTGTGAGTGAGTGACGATTCCGCAGAAAAAGTCAAATAACATTATTTTCAAAAAAAATTGTATAAGGTTTAGAGATTGTATGTTAATCTACATTCAAGTGCCCACAATTTGAGACTATTAAAAAAATTCTTGCACTTATCTATTATCAGTAAATGAGATTGAGTGAGTGACGACTCTAAAAGACTCCCATGATATTTTTAATGTTAAAAGTACTGTAAAAACGTTATCACTCAAGGATCAAAACAACTGATGGCTGATTTAGAAGCCTCAATCCTTTAGGAATAATATGCCAATTTAAATTCGATTTCTTAGTCTTCCAGTAAGTTTTTAATTGAACTTTAAAGCAGTGTTGTAGGAGTGACTCTATAACCCAAGGACACATACATACTCATAAAATTACAAAAAACTGCCGATGGTAGAAAAACACCAGATACATTTTCGGAAACTACAGAAACTAATTAACCATATATAGTTCCGCCAAAAAGGATTATATATTTAAAGCAGCTATATTTTGGACGTTAAAAGTTGTAAAAGCATGTAGGGACAGTGTGAGGGAGTGACAAATCGGGTATTCAAAATAAATTTTATGTAAGTAAATTATAATTATTTGGTATTTTTTAGGTGGGTCTAGTTAGGTTGTGGGCGAGTTTACACTAATAAATCACAAACTTGTATATATAATTTGAAAATAAAGAGTAAAGTGTCCGGGACATCGATTTGTCCCTTTTACAGAGAATGACCCATACGCTCTTGACCAACATTTTCTTTAGAGAAGCCCTCTGCACTCAAATAATGACATAGTTGAAGTAGTCCTATCTAACCAAACACAAGCCAAAAGTAATGCCAGGACATAATTTGCCAACTTTCTTGGGTTAGTGATTGGTCAAAGTGGAACTACTCTTACTACGTCACGCGTAAAATGGTAATTAGGGCAGAGGTCTTGTTTACAGGAGGTGTTGCCTTGACCCTAAATGTAAGGTAGGGAAAGGAAGCGTTATTTTTGGCAAACACATTTTTTGTACATATCAGTTCAATGAAAAGGGAATGGGCGTGCTGGACCGGGGGTCTCCAAACTCAAGTGCTTCAATGTTAATTCAATGTCGAAAAAACTATTTTCTCTGCCATCTTTCTCCGGCTGTATTAAATATTTGTACAAATGTGTGTTGTTGTTTTTTAAATAATAAATGTAGCTGACTTACAGGTCTCGACGATCCCACTTTTTGAAATTAGTTCGAATTTTTTTTAAATGTTGAATAAATAATTTTACAAAAAGTATTCGAAGTAATTTTTTAAAAAAAGTGGGACTATAGAGACTTGTGAGTTATCTACATTTAATATTTAAAAAAAAAACATTTAACACAGCCGGCGAAATGTGGCAGAGAAAATAGTTTTTTCCGGTTGGTTTAACATTGTGGCACTTGAGTTTGAAGACTCTCCAGCGTGTCCATTCCCCCTTAAGTACTTGCACACCGAAATTAAGTACCTGTACACTGTAAAAAAATATCTTGATTTTACAGAAAAAAATTATCAGCTGGTGGACCAGAAAAATACCGTATAATTTACGGAGAAATCTGTTTACTTTTCACGAACAGTTTGTTAAAGTTTTTTAACAGACAAATTGTAAAGAAAAATAAAATACTGCCACCATATATTTTTGAATCCATTAATTTCTCTTACATGAACTACTCTATCCATTCATTTGTCTCTGTACTATATATTCTCTAATACCAGCAAAAAATGAATGCTCAAATACGACGAAATTTTCCTTAATTTTGACGATTCCGTTTCTGGCAAATGCTCTGAGTTTTCGTTTCCTCAAAGTGAGGAAATCTGAATCGTCATTTTTATGAGGATTCAAATGTGTCTAATCTAAAGAAATATTTCATGATTCTTGAGCATGTGAGAATGACAATGAGATTCAGTTTCCTCAAAATCAAGACACAGAATCGTCAAATCACGATCGTAAAAGTGAGGATTCGCGTTTACTAAAAAGTCACGCGATAGTTTGACGAAACAATCCTCAAAATTAACGAAATGAGGCTTGAGGATTCATGAATCGTCTAAAATGAAAGTGTTATTTCTGAGAGTGAAATACAACCGCACTAACAGCAAGGACCATCAAGATGAACTGCTGACATTCCAAAGCCGACGCTGCAGTGCGCCTTGTTGCGTCCAGTAGGCCAGGGCGTGTGCGGGTCGTAAACCCCTCTGGACAGATATGGGACATTGTACGACCTTGTTAAGTCCAATAATTCTGTAGTACTATTGGGCTGTTCATGACATTGGTCTATAGTACCAGAAGTCCTGGTACCAAAATCTAGTCCAAGCACGATGTTTTTAGATTTAGGATAATAAAGAGTTCACAATAGTTTATATTGTTCCTAAGTTCCTTTTTTTCTCATCAGTCATGAAAGTGATGAAAGTTTAGTATCTGCCTTAGTATCTGCTTTAGTCAACATATCGTAAAGGGGACCTTCAAGTAAACGCCTGACCTTTCTTGTACTGAAGTATCGATGCAGTTATTCAAAAAATTCACATCATTGGTAAATACCTCCTCGTACCATACCCAACCACAACAACAATCACCAGCTGAACCCATCCCATCCAAGGCCTACTAACTCCATCGGCCATCACCGACCGATACTCGTTTCCCATTTTGCAGTGCGCCTTGTTGCGGCCAATGCACGCCGCGTAGGCCATGGCGTGGGCGATGTAGTGCTGGTCGTACACCCCTCGGAAGAGATGCGACATGGGCCCCGTGGCATACACGCCGACATCTTCGCCACCGTGGGTTACCGTGGACCTGGGGACGGTGGCTTGTTGCTGGTAGTCCTTGTGCGCTGAAACATACGGAGAATGAGATGTTAATGCTGGGAATACTATATCAAACAGTTTAACCCTCCAATGCATGAATTTTTATTTTCATCCCAAAAAAATATATAAGCATCTTTAATACTCATACATTATGGGAAAAATACTGAAAAAATTTAACTGCATTAGAATTTAAATAATAATTTTTAAATTTTTTTCCATATGACAAAAACCAACTACAAAATTCCAATTTTGATAATGATGACTAGAAAACTACCAAATATATTTCAAAATAACCCTATTGAACTATAATTATTTTTTCAAAAAAATTCATTTGTATTTAGTACTAATAATACTATTCTTTGAATACTGCCGAAAACGTAATTTCACAACGGTTAATAACCTCACTCTTTAATTTTGAATACACTTTTACTACTGTTATCGATAAGGATTATTAGTAACTAAAACTTCAAAATGGAATGTAATAGATGAAAAAAAAACACAAGTTTGTCGAGAGGGAGCTCTAATTTAATAGAATAAAGTGGATTATGTTACTTGTTGCCAAACGGCAACAGGATGCATTAGAAGGTTAAGGGCGAATGGCCGCGTGTCTCCAAATCAAGTCCAGTCCAGTTTCATATTCAACTATTTAGCTATAAAAATTGTGTAAATAATCTCCTTTTTATTTCTTTAAAGTTTAAAAAAAACGTTAATAAAATATGATTTATGAATATTTAATGAGGATTTCGTAGTCGAAAAGTTAGTCACTGACTAATATCGTTGGGCTACTTAGAGTAGTTAAAATCAAATATTTTCTTTTTTCAAACAAGACATTAAAAAATAGCTGAATGTTCACAAAAGTATATCCCAGTCGGTTAGGCATCTCGCCTGGCATGCGAAAGGTCCCAGGTTCAGGTCCGGGCATCGCCAAAATAACTGCCGACCTATCAACGGACCGTGCAGATAAAATTATCCGACGAATAATACCCCGTGTAAGGGAGTGCACGTTACATATCCTTCAAAGTCCTAACGCTGAGTACGATGTTCCCCTTAACAGTTGCGTTGGTGGCCTATTCAGGTGTCGGCTCGTCACTTGACTACACTCTTAAAACAAAAGGGTGAAATTCAATTCTGTAGAAGAAGTGCATTTTAGACACTGGGAAGGAGTGAATATTACTCAAACTGAGTTAAAATCCCTCGTTTGGAGTATTCCTGTCGGAGGGTTAACAAACGAAGGATCCACTCCTATAGGGGAAGTGCATTTTCGACACTGAAGAAGTGAAAATTAACTCAGGCTGAGTTAAAATCGCTCGTTTGTTTAAATAGTGTATGGTTTAAAAATACGACGCCCTCGCCAACAGCCCTTTTGTAGCTCTAGTGCGATGATAATTAATAACCCAAGCTAAACAAAAGTATATAACTAAACTGATAGTTACATATTTCTCCATTAAATTACGTTTAGGCAAATGAAACTCACTCGTGTCAACTCCTGTTATGTTGGTTCTCCCGGTAGCAGACATCTTGTAGCCTGGGCCCGTGGAGTACATGAGCGTTGTGTATGGCATTCCGTCTACATTGGATAAATCTGCCACACCTGCAATAAAAAGGTTTGTTAGCATATTTGTTAAATCGTGGAATATGACTTTTATCTCCATATTACTCTCTATCCAGGATGGTTTACATGGAATATATGCTAGAGTTTGGTTACAACCAGAATTTAAAATCGATGATCGTAAACCTTAAAATTGCGAAAACTTCGGAAGTTTGAAAAATGGTGAATTAATGAATATTAAAGCAGCCACGTTTAAAAAATAACTTAAATAACTTAACTTCGGAAATCCTCGAATCCCGAATCTTTGGCAAGTCATTTTTTAACAGTAAAATCTGTCAGTTAATTTCAATCTAAACACAATATACAAATGAAATTCAAGTATGATATATACACACTCACCGAATATGTCCTGTCCCACAGCAGCATATCCGACGAAATTCATGCCCTGCGAGTGATCTGACGTCACCACCACCAGCGTGTCCTCCCTGGAGGTCATCCTAAGGGCTGCCCGGACGGCCCCTTCCAAATCGAGGGCTTCGCTGACGGCCCTCACCGCTCGACCTGAATGGTGCCGCTTGTCGATGAGCCCACCTTTTGAAATAACAAGGAGTTTAGAAAGTCTGTTTTTAACCCTGCAAAAAGCGCAGAGGGTATTTTATGTACCTCAAAGATTTTTTAGAGCTAATATTCTTTTGTTACTTTTTTTTTTTCAAAGTTTTCTATAAACGTTTAGAATTGGTTGGTTAGAAAGTCAACTTATGTCCTGAATTGATCTACGGCAGAAATGCCCCGAAAAAATATTCACCATCAAAATATGTCGTCAATAGCTTCCGGGTTAATCCATTAAAGACGATTTGCAAGAAAATGTGTCGCATGAAAATAATCTTTCTTCTTAAGTTTATTTGAATAAACCAAATACAATTCAGATGGAGGACATGACAAATGACAGTGAATGCGCCCTCTAGAAGGGAGAGTGTGAGCTTTATAGCCCATTACCCAGCTCGCCAGAAGAGATAGTCACAAGAGGCACACAAAGAAGGACGACACAAACACAGAGACAACTAACAACATTTATTGACAAGCACAAACATCCATGCCTTTATCGGGATTCGAACCCGAGCCCAGCAGCTCCAAAGGCTAGTACACTAACCACTGCGCCAGCGAGCCGGCTGAACGTTTTATTTCTAAATGGGGCGACATTTTTTTTTTGGCTAATAAGCCTTTTGCGAATGCGGCATATTTCCTAGAACTGAGAGCCATTTTTTTCTGATACTATTCAGCGGTTATCACTGCCAATTTTGGCGTTCAGATTATACAATGAATCTGAGCTGTGTGTGGGTCTTATAGTCTTCCAAGATAATCCAAGTCAAATGGGTGTCAAGAGATCTTTTACATGTCCTGCAATTATATGAAATGTTTACCAGCGATTGTCGACCTATCCTGAAAAAAATCGTTGGTACGCAAGGCAACGAAATTAAAGGGATTTGAAAAGGAGATACGGACATTCTGGCGGGAATCTTTATTTTGTCAATAACCTAAACTTTTTTAATTCTTTCGTATGCGTAATAAGAAAATAGGCTTAAAAAGGGGCTCTTTAATATCGCGTGTGAAAGTCCAAAGTTACTAATGTTACTAAGTTACTAGCTGATGCTGCCCTCTAAATATCGCATCTAAAATTATTTTAATCATAATAAATATTACATTTAATCCTATAATTCCAAAGCGTTCTATAGTAGGGTAGAGGAACGACACGTACTGAGGTGCCATAAGCAACCATGGCTCACTACGGAACCCAAATAGAGTGGGAAAAGCATAGAGTTAGGAAGGAGGAGTAAAGGGGTCTATCAGTTCAAATGGATTGAAGCGGGGCTGTCAGGTTTTTGAGCTACTGCGCGTAAAATACCGTCACTGAGATATCTCAAGATGCACCGCTCTAGTCTGCTTCTTTTGTGCGTTACTGCGCACATACATGGACCGCTCTATTTTCTTTCCCAACTCTATTTGAAAAAGTGCTACTTAACCCTTTCGCTACGAAGGATTTTTGCTTCCTCGTAATGCTTGATAGGAATAACATTAACGAATCCTTAGTTGTTCGGGCGTTTTGGGGTGTTTCAGTAAGGAAAGGGTTAATTTATGATTTTGATACTGAAAAAGGAAGTACACCTAGGGCAGAGGCGGGAATCAAACCCGCCCCCGTTACAGCGCGCTTTCTGCTAGCGTTATGGCCTGCGATTCAAACCATCGCCCCACATGCCACCCTATATTGTCTCCGTGTTGGTCCATAGTGCCGTTGGTAGGTTCAGTCCCTACCCTACTCTAGAACTATTTGTATAATTACGGCTAACTTCAATAACAAGGCCGGAGAAGCTTTCCCAAACCTGAGCTAGACGGAATTTTTGACGTCATTATTCCGAGTGCCGAAGATTGAGAAACTAGTTCGGATGAATTCGGAACCCTAAAAATGTGGTCAGCCGTGAACGAGTGTTTCCGAACAGGTTTCGAAACCGGTTATCTTCACTTTCGGAACAACGTCACTCGGAACTATGACGTCAAAAATTCCGTCCCCGAGCGTGTTTGGGAGAGCTCAGAAAGCTCACTGAACTGAACTGAAACTCTGGAAGAAGAATCCCGTGATAAGCTGGCGAAGCTTATTTTTGGGTCACTTGGCGACAGCTTTAGGGAAAATATGTGCCATATTTGGCATAATTTCGCCGATCACGATGAGCACTTGACTTGCAGTTTGCATTGGATGTCGCCAATCGCTCGCCAAGAATAGTACTCCAAGGAATTTAAGTTTTAAAGATTGTACCCGCAATTCTATTTTTTAAAAGTACATGTTTCCAAAACTTCATTATGTAAAGAACCTCCCAAGGCAATAGCCTATCAATTTTCTGCTTAAAAAATTCTTGAAAAAGTTGGTTTAAAATGCCTATTTTAACAGGTAAAGTATAGGATTGGCGGCAAAAGTTGGGTTGCTCTTACAGGGTTGCCGGGCTTCACCGACCCGTTTGACGAGTGTTTCGATACTCCTTCCAGAGTGTCAGTTCAGTTCAGTGGGATAGCTTCTTTGGCCTTAGTATTTGAGTAGGCCGTGGTATAAGTCATATGATTTTTACTACCTTCCACCAGCAGGAAGAAGCCTTTTTTATTGTTCTCCAGGACTGCGATGGCCTTTTCGGTCATTTCTGCCAGGGTCGGTTCGCGGAAGTCTGACTTGGGGTTGTCACGATCGGTCACGTCGTACAGGTGTGCCGGCTCGAACAGGCCTGAAAAGGGATCGAAAAGTTTTTTTTTTTTAGTGGTTTTCAATTTATTTCGAGGATTCCAAAAATTATATTAAATTGAAAATCCTAAAAAATGGTAAAATAAAGTCAAAAATCCAAATTATGTTTAATATTGAAGAACAAATGAAAACTATAAAGTGTAAAAATTCCAAAAATGTAATGTATTTCCAATTAATTGCATTAATTTTTTTTGTTTTCTCCATTTTTATGATAGTACTTGGTAAAGAGGGGTTAGGCTACACTCTCAGAAATAACACTTTCATTTTTGACGATTCATGAATTCTCACGTCTCATTTCGTTAATTTTGAGGATTGTTTCGTCAAACTATCACGTGACTTTTGAGTAAACACGAATCCTCACTTTTACGATCGTGATTTGACGATTCTGTATCTTGATTTTGAGGAAACTGAATCTCATTGTTGTACTCACATGCTCAAAAATGACGAAATATTTCTTTAGATTGGATTACATTCAAATCCTCAAAAAAATGACGATTCAATTTCCTCACTTTGAGGAAACAAAAACTCTGAGAATTTGCCAGTAAACAATCGTCAAAATTAAGGAAAATTTCGTCGTTTTTGAGCATTCATTTTTTAGAGTGTACGCGGTCAAGTTTCAGACTTACAGGACGTTTTAGACATACAAGATTTGGACATACAGAATGATTTAAATGTTTACATTCAATAATAAAAAAAAGCGATGTTCAATACACAATTGAAGAGCTTAGTGGAAACACGGGCTAAGCAACGAAAAGGTGAAAACGGAAAATTGAGCATTATCCTCTTTAAGACCCGAGCAAAATCCTACACGTATATTCTTATACATAATCTAAACATACTTTTCAGACAAATATATGGTAAAAATATGTTTTGAAAAGAAATCTGTAAAAAAAAATCATGTTTAATAGCTACTTAACTTAAGGACACGCCTTAAACTCTAAAAAAGGCACATTTTTGTGCTATAAATGCAACAAAGTGCTTGCAACATTGGTTCAAGTCACTATGGAAGTAGCTGCAGTTTACCTGCCCAATTCAGAGATAACTAGGATACCAAATTTGAAGTCTCTTTTACTAATATATGACTACGATTACCTAAAAGGTATTCCGTCTTCTTGGGGTCCACATTATCGAAGTCCCTCTTGTTCCAGACGTACTTGTAACTGTAGCCGCCCTCCTCCTTGTGCTGCTTCCATGCCTCGATGAGCCTTATGTGGTCCCCTCTCTTCCCGCGCTTTTCCGGGTACTCGGGATCGAATGTGGTGTTGGGCATGAGCACCTCTCGGCCTCCACCCAGAATCACCTGGTATGAATGATAAAATTATTGGGATATTATTCTGAAGTTAACTTTTAGTACGCTGTTTTAAATGTAGATGGCAGCACCAAACCTGTTGAAGCCAATTTTAGTATGAAATTTTTGTCACCATTAAATACATAGTATTATTATCGATATTATTTTAAAGTCAACTTACTTTTAGCATATTGCGTACAATGTAAATGACAGAACCAAAACCGTTGAAATTAATTTTATAATAAAATTTTAGCCATTCAGAATCACTTAGTATAAATAATAAACTAGTTAGGTAATTAGTTTGAAGTCAAAGTTTAGTATTTAAACTAAACTGTAGATGACAGCACGAAAAATATTGAAGGTTTTTTTACCACCTAGAATTGAAGAGTGCAAAGGAAAAACAACTTCATCTACTGGAAATATAACCGTTTCAAGGTCTGCTTGGCGTGTAGTGGATTTAAGTTTCATCATTCCCAACCAATTCCCCCCCCCCAACAATCCGTCCCAAACCCCACAACACTACTAATATCAACAACAATCAACACCACAATCGGAAACTGGTTTCTTACTTGGTTCTTCTTCAGCGGTTTAAAGGCTATTGTCCAGCGTGATTCTCGATCATAGTAAACCCGTTGCGGGGCGGCCGTGTGCTGGGTCTTCACACCAATTAGGTGATGACTAGCTATCTTCACCAAGCACCTGAGCGACCTACTCACACCCTTTTCCCGGTTCTCCAAAAAAGAGGGACTATTTATCCTAAGCTCATTGGTCTGCCCGCCCGGTTCGCTTCGTCTGCAGTGATATTGTCCTCCGCGTTTTGTTTTCGAAACGGCTCGTTTTCTTCCCTGTTTTGGTAGGTCTATCTAGAATGCAAGCTTGGGAAGCATTTTCCTCCACAAACCCGCATGCGGTTTTCTTCGAAACGGCTTGAGCATTTCCCCCCCACCCTTCTTGGTTACTACTAACTGCTTTGATTGTTAACCTCAAACGTGCTAGAAAAGCGATGTTCCCCACGTTTCCTAGAAAACCCAGGGAAGGGATGGGGGAAGTAAGTTTTTCTGAAGCTTACATTATGGCTAGTCATAAGTGGATCGCACACCTCACTCCACTTTTCCCTCTAGCTCATTGCCTGTTGTGGCTAGAATACTTCTTCCAGCCCATAGAGATCTTAATAAAAGTATTAGAGTAGAGGTCACGTGACCTATCTATGCTAACGACGGGACGAGCATGGGGGCCGCCATCTTAGAGTTCGGGACCAACATTTTTTAGCGGAAAGTGCTTAGAAAAAAATAAATTTAATTCTAAAATATTAAAAAAAAATACCATAAAATAATAGCTGCATTTTGGAATATGTATGTTTAGTGACTTTAAAAGAACAGTGAAATGCTTTTAGTATTTTTAATAATATTTATTTGTAATTTTTTGAATTAAATTTTATTTTCGCGTATTCTTCTTCTTAATGTGACGGCGATGACTGCCAGTGTCGCCATCACATAATGAAAAAGAATGCTAGGCAAAAAATAAAATTTTATTCTAAAATTGCAAAATAAATATTATAAAAATACTTGAAAAGTTTCAAATTCTTTTAAAGTAAAAAAATATTCCAAAATGCAGCTAGTATTTTTTTTAATATTTTAGAATTAAATTTTTTTTCTAAGCACTTTCCACTTAAAAAAGTTGGTCCCGAACTCTAAGATGGCGGCCCCCATGCTCGTCCCGTCGTTAGCATAGATAGGTCACGTGACCTCCACTCTAATACTTTTATTAAGATCTCTATGTTCCAGCCCCTATATATCTTGTACCCTTCCCCCGTACCTGTATGTTCCTCCCCGGATAGTCCTCCACCATCTGCCTGGCTATGTCCTTGCTTGCACAGTCCCTTCCCTTGTCCTTGGCGTCCTCCAAGTTGGCGTCCGATTCCCACCACCGGTCGGGAATCTTTGAAAGTTTGTTACTGGTGTATTGGTGTACCGTATGTTATCGGAGATGTATCTTTGAAAAAATGTTACTGGTGTTGATGTATCTTTGGAAAATTGTTACCGGTGTACCGAAATACCATGTAAGTATGCATAACACCCCGCCGTACCTGTATGTTTCTCCCCGGATAGTCCTCCACCATCTGCCTGGCTATGTCCTTGCACAGCCCCCTGTCCTTGGCGTCCTTCATATTGGCGTCGGATTCCCACCACCGGTCGGGGGATCTTTGAAAGTTTGTTACCGGTGTATTCTTGTACCATATGTTATTGGTGATGTAATTTTAAGAGTTTGTTACCGGTGTATCGGTATATCACGTTATTGTCCATGTACCTTTGAAAGTTTGTTACCGGTGCATTGGTGTACCATGTCATTGCTGATGTACCTTTGAAAGTTTGTTACCGGTGCATTGGTGTACCACGTCATTGGACAAATGTTATTGTCAATAAAACTATGTAACATAATGAATGGATTGTACCATTCCTCCGTACCTGTATGTTCCTCCCCGGGTAGTCCTCCACCATCTGCCTGGCTATGTCCTTGACGTCCGATTCCCACCACCAATATCGGGGGATCTTTGAAAGTTTGTTACCAGTGCATTGGTGTGTCACGTTATTGCTCATGTACCTTTGAAAGTTTGTTACCGGTGCATTGGTGTACCATGTTATTGCTGATGTACCTTTGAAAGTTTGTTACCGGTGCAGTGGTGTATGTTATTGCTGATGTAATTTTAAAAGTTTGTTACCGGTGTATCGGTATACTACGTTATTGCTGATGTACCTTTCAGAGTTTGTTTCCCCGTTGTGCTCTGGTGTGTGTAACCATTTTCTTTGGTGATGCACATTTGAAAGTGTGATACTGGTGCAATGCTGTACCATGTTATTGGTGAAGTATCTTTGAAAAATTGTAATCGGTATTCAGAAAGACTGTGTAATGTATGTTACCGTTCCTCCGTACCGGTATGTTCCTCCCCGGGTAGTCCTCCACCATCTGCCTGGCTATGTCCTTGGCGTAATTTATGTTGGGGTCGGAGCGATTTCCTTTTTTTTTTTTTTTTTTTTTTTTTTTTTTTTTTATGTTTTTTTTTTTTTTTTCCACCACCGGTCCGGTTGGGGAATCTTTGAAAGTTTGTATACAACGGTGTAAGGGGTGGGTGGCTAATGATGGTGACCGTACAAATATTGCTACCGGTGTATTGGTGTACTATGTTATTGGGATGTATCTTTGAAAGTTTGTTACCGGCCTCCGTACCTGTATGTTCCTCCCAGGATAGTCCTCCACCATCTGCCTGGCTATGTCCTTGCACAGCCCCCTGTCCTTGGCGTCCTTCATGTTGGCGTCCGACTCCCACCTCCGGTCGGCGGTCGGCGGAACGGCGGCGGAGTGGGCGAAGAGGGTGGGCGGGGGGTGGCGTGTGGGTGACGCGCATGTCGTCACGAGGCCCACAGACACTTAGCCTGTAATATGGGAACAGAAACTTTTAACCGGTAGAAACTTATTGTACGGTAACTATTGGTGAACTTTCCGAAATCGCGCCAAAAGTCCGTATTCTGGCGACTTTTGAAGCAACGATGGCGTTTTCCGGCAACCCTATCTGACCGTTATGGGTTTTGGTCGAAGTCAGACAGGTTGCCACAAAAAACTATTTATCGCCAAATCTGAAAATCGCGCCAATAGTTACCGTACAGTAAAGGTGATCCCTTTAACCCATTTACACAGAGTATACCATTAACGCCTTAATTAAAAAATTAAAACATTAACTTTGATTTTATTAATGGTTCTTTTTCCGTGCAACTATAACCTTGGGGGGGGGGGGGGGGGGGGGGGGGGGGGTGTCTATTTACTAGGGGCAAGCTTCGAAAAAACACTTCCTTACTACCTCATCCATCGCTTGGTTTTCTAGGTAAATTTTTGGGGGAGCTATTCGTTTCTCCTAAAAACCCCCAAACCGCGGCGTTTGAGGTTCTGTTGTGACTTTGACAGTTCAAACATTTAAATAGGGTGGGGGAAAAAACAAGCTCACGCCGTTTCGAAGAAAAACCACATGCGGGTGGGTGGGGGTAGGAAAATGCCTTTATGAGGCTTACTTTCAGGATAGTACCGGGTATAAAATTTTGTCCTACCAAATTGAATTTTTCAGCACTATGGTCCATCGTAAAGTTTCATATTTCGTTTATTTAGACAATTGTTTTAAGCACACAAAGCTCATTTTTCGAAATGGCAAATTTTCCTGCCAATCCTGCCAATCAACGTTAAATAGTTTAAATAAAGATCAACCCCGTTTCCATCCCTTTCGAATTGTCCCATTCTCGTTAAATGTGTGCTAAGTACTTTTGCTGTTCCTCGAGTTCATAACTTTGTGTATAGGGTGAGCCCTTGTATGATGTATAATAGGGATAGTCTGTGCACAGATTGGGCTGGGAACCCAGTCTCGGTGGGTGGGCACTCGCCTTTGAATTGCGAAACGATCCCAGGTTTCGTGTCCATGATGCGTCACCAATATAAGACCATGCGCGATCTCATAAAATGACGCAGACCAAAAACGTCGTCGGAATAATACCCCCCTGTAAGGGATGTGGCAACGTTAAATTCCTTCTATCCTTCTAATCCTAACGCTTGCGTACGAAGAGCCGCCCTCTGTCTGCTGTAATGCGGTTGCGTATGGGTGCATCTATTCCAGGCTGTCGCGTGTCGGTTTCAGTCATTGAACTGTAGGTTCTAAAATACGAATGCCTAAGGCCGTCATCCAATAGCCCTCGTAGTAGCTCTAGTGCGACGAACGATATTTTTTTCAAAACCTAACCTAACCCACCCATACTTGGCATGCACACACCACACAAGGCCTTGTAAAGTTTGTTGGTCAAATTATAATTCACGTGAGGAAGGCAATCAACATTTTACTTTTTCCTCACATACCTAAAATTGCTACATGATGCATATACGCATACAAGTACAAACGAAAAAATTAAATAGATATAATAAAGACATAGGTTGGAGAACCTTTTGAAACTTCTATTACGCGGCGGGTGGTATCCTAATTTATAATATTTTTTTTTTTCCATGATATAGGAATAAAATTCTTATCGTTAATCCTTAATTTAAACTGAATATCTCTCATTTTTACTCGACGGCTAAGGGCTCTGATCCCTGTCGCAGGAGGCAAAAAGATGATTAAAAACTGTAAAGTACATTGTATACATATATATATATAAATATATATAAATCTAAATATATATATATATATATAAATATATATATATAATATAAACACATAATATAAATTACTTCATAGAAGTTAAATAGTAAGTAAGTTATATTGAAATATATATATATATATATATATTATAGATATATTATATAGTATATTAATAGATATATATTGTAAAGAGCAAAAAAATACGATAAAAGTACCAAAAACCTCATTTTTAAAAATAGAAACTTTAAAAAAAATTATGCTTTTAAAGGAAATTTCGTCCATCAATATCAATTTCGCAAGAACCAACGTTGACTGAAATTTTTTAATTTTGAAGCTTTACCTAAGTGATTTTCAATCACACAACAAATAAAGAACCCATCATCATTTAGTAACCCAAATCGAGACGTCATAATCGCTCAACCCCAACCAGCGCCACCTAGACATTCCGAAAATATAAAAATTAAAAACAAGCACGGAACCATCACCCTCAACTCAGCAATGGAAGATCACGAATGAAGAATAGATAGAAAACCGAAAGGAGATTAGGAATAAGTTGTTTGAAACTGGTTTGATATAATAACTGAAGCCGTTAGGTCGCGATAGAAATACGCCCAAACAAATGGAAATGTGGCTAGTTACTTGACAATAGCACTGCATAGCATTGTTGACGTGGGCATAGCCTGGGCAAGGCAGAAGGGGGTGCAGTAACTTCCATTTGCACAACAGCTTAGAGTGCCACCCATTTGACGTTGGAAGTGCTGAATTCTGGTGATGGGAGACCACCTCCTGATTTTAGGCACATCGCTGGAGGGAAGGGTTATTTTTCAGATCCCTGTAGTGCGCTATGAAAGGGCCGCCTAAAATGGTACCACAAAAAAGCTCTTACACTCTTAAAACGAACGAGACGATATTTTCACTCATCTGAGTTTAATTTCACTCCTCCAGTCTAGAAAAAAAGCACTTCTCCTCGATGGAGTGGATCCTTGGTGTGTGTGTTAAACCTCCGACAGGATCACTCCAAAACGACGTGATTTTAACTCTAGTCTGAATTAATATTCACTCCTTTCCAGTGTCGAAAATACACTTCTCCTACTGGATTCGGGAATTTCACTCTATTGTGTGTAAAGATGTTAGTTTGCTGGGGGGAAATTATGCAAACATGGTCTGGGAGTTTGCAAAAGGCCTGATCAGTCCAAAATTGCAGCACCGTTGGGGGAAAAGTAGGCGTTACTTTTTTTGTGCCAAAGCATCTTCATGTCATTCTAACCTTCAAAAGTAAAACATGACGTTCTTTTTTTGTGAAAATATTCTCCATTTTTTTTCTAATGTGAGAGGTCATGAAAACTTTCCTGGCGCTAGCTTCCAAAGACGAGGTCGAATTCTAAGTCAACAAACATTAATTTTATTTCCCGAGAAAACATCTTGATGTAACAAACATTTTTGAGATTTATGACACCCAGGGCGCGAGCGTCGGTATAGCAGTCTTGACGTCGTGGGACACATGAAGTTAGTAAATTGGTTACTTAAGGGACAAAAGGACATGAAGGGTACCAGATTTAGAAATGAGTCATTTTATTAACACTTATTAAAATTTATAATGTGTTATCTTTTTAAATAAAAACACAAACTAGTAGCGTTAAGTACAATTGACACATAAGTAATTATTATTAGTGGATAATTTCATGTATTTATTACTTTTAGAAGAAAAATATTGAATCAAAAAGAAGAAAAATAGATTTTGAAAGGTTCTAAGACGCTGATACATTTATATGACATCATTTACTTTTACCCTTTACATTATACTCATGCCATCTCTATATTTACATTTACCTAAATAGGTCGAAAAGTAATGTACGGGGGTTGACTCTTAAAATATTACTAAATGTTTTTTTTATCATCATGGAATGTTTTTTTACACGATTGTTTCTGGTACCATTATAAATGGCTTATGGAATAAATTATGCATGCATATTCGATTACATTCTCGATTCTATACTATTATTTTATATAGTTGATAATAATTATATTTTTAATTACTAAGCATGAAATTGCCTGTATGTTCTCAAAAATAAATGAAAATTAATAAAAATGAATTCATAAATTCTCAAAAATGAGAACATGGTGTTTGTAAAATAAATACACACCTTCTCAAAAACGGGGGCAGACTTTCCCAAAAATGAGAACATGAGTTGTCTAAAGCAAATACATAGATTCTCAAAACGAGAACATTCTTTCTCAAAAATTAGAACATGAGTTTTCTAGTTCAAGTACATTCACTCTCGAACGATTACACAAATTATCAAAAATGAGAACATGCATTATCTCATATTCGAATAACGTATGTTCTCAAATTTGAGAACAATGTATTCGGAGCTATTAAGAACCTATGATGTTCTCAAAAATGAGAGCATTGCTTCCAAAATTGAGAACATTGTTCTCAAAATTGAGAATCCATTTTTAACAGTGTAGTCTTACTAATATATGACAGCTCCAAAACAACATATTATAATACATATTTGTCATATGTACACGCCGCCCTATTTCATAAATTTAAAATAGTATGATAATTCACTCACATGTACTTAAAAGGCATTAATATGGTGTCATATTAAACACCCGCCGTAGGGGCTGGGGAGCCCCCCGCCCAGTCCCGTTAAGCACGTCGCTTAGGCATGCAGAAGGGTCCAGGTCCCATTCGGGTCCGGGCATCGCCAAAATATCTGCCGACCTATAAACGGCCCCCCCCCCCGTGCAGCCAAAAATGTCCGAACGAATAATACCCCCCGCCGAACCGTGTAAGGGAGTGCACGTTAAATAATCCTTCAAAGTCCAAACCTGTCGTACGGATGGTCCCCTTATCGGTTTTGCGTTGGGTGCCTATTCAGTGTTTGGGCCTCGTCACTCGACTGTGGTTCTAAAATACGACGCCCGTCGCCAATAGCCCTCGTGTTAGCTCTAGTGCCGACGATTAATTCAAACCATAACCAAACTAAACCTCCGCCGTGTATATACCCTACTTCCCAGACCATCATTTTAACTTCTTGTCGTTATTTAAATTAGGAAAAGTTAACTTCATTTAAAAAAAAGTTGTCTCCTTACACTTATGCAGGAGCCCACTCTCCCCACCCCAATGACCTCAGTCCCTTGCACTGAGGCAGTGCTGAGTGTCGTACAGTGTCGTCTACTTCCGACCCCACCTCGTACTTGGTTTTCAAGCCGTACAAGAACGCTGTCGCCCTCGAAAACCTTAATGACGTGCGATCGGCACTAAGAAGCCGGAACGTCGTGTACCAAATTCGAAATTCGAACTATGTCCTATCAGTTTGAGCTGTAGAGTAGTTTCCAGAGACAGACAGACAACGGATAGAACGAATACTCAAAAATCACTTTTTCCGTTCTTTCAGAATCGGCACCCTTAAAAACACAAACGTCACTTCAACCTCGGATTTTCCGCCTCTCCCCCCCCATCTCAATGCTTTCATTTTCTTATCTATAGATAATAAAGGAAAGAGTCTGCCCTGTCTGTGGTGTATGTCATATGGTGGCTCGCAAAGACCTACTTAGGGACTACTTACTCTAAAAAATTCGAAATTTTTAATATAGATCCCTTTAATACCTACGTGTGCACCTGAGGCTTAGTTTTTTTCATATTTGATTGGGTGATTTGATTTCTTAATTTAATATGTAATTAGTTTTAAAAAAAAAAAAACGTCATCCACGTGGGGATTGCGGGACCATAATAACAGGGCTGAAAATACATAGGGACCGGGCCGAAACGGGGGCCTTGACGCCATCCTCTATTAGTTTTTGATCTGATTGAAGTTTTGAGGTTGAATGATATGCGCTCGTCCTAAGGCTGCTTCATCTCTCTATTAGTGTTTGCTTTTTTAAGTGGGGCCCGGGGCGCATGCGCCAGCACGAATTTAATTTTGTTTCGATTTTGAGTGTATTTTCCACAAGTAAGCATGCCTTCTAAAAATGAAGCAATGCGATTGAAGTTAAACGTTTTCCCCCACGTACCAGTTGGGCGGGATCATACTTGCTTAGTATTTCATAGGTTAGTTAGTTTTAATTATCGTCGCACTAGAGCTACACGAGGGCTATTGGCGACGGACCATTTAGAACCTACCATTTCATGTTAAGTCAATTGAAATTAAATAGTTGTCTCCTTACCCTCTTGTAGGGCCACACATCCCCAATACATCTGACCTCGGTCCCTTGCACGGAGGGGCAGTCTGAGTGCCGTACGGAGTGTCGTCCACACCGACCCCCTCGTACTTGGGTCATTCACGCCGCACAAGAAAGCTGTCGCCGTAGACGCCGAATCCGGGACTGTACTTGTCCGTACGCGTACGTCTGCGGGAGAGAGGGAATTGTCTTTTGAGATTAGAAGTTATACACTATTGGCTATTTTGTAATGCGTTTTGTTGCCGCGTAACATTGTCATTGCAGGATAGTTAGCATTATATAATCTTTACTAATACCGACCGTCATCCTGGGCTCTCCGTGGTGTTATCGAAGTAAAAGAGTTAATGCGACAGTAAGTTACTGCGGGTAACCGCAGGTCCCCGAACCAAAGTGCCTCAGTGTCAATCCAATGGAAAGAAAAAAATTCTAAACCTCAGGAATTTTCTCCAGCAGAGATCGAACAGCTTTACAAACATTTTTTTAAATGATAAAAGTAAGCCTGAACGTTTTAACAGGTCGTCTGATTAATCTCTCATATTTGTAAGTTGATTCGATTTTTTTTAATGAATTTTGAATAAATTAAAATTTTGCACGAAATATTCGAAGTAATTTCAAAAAGTGGGATGTTAGATACCTGTAAGTTATCTACAGTTTATGATCTACAAAATCTAAAAAAAAAAACGGTTTTAAAAATATTTAATGCAGCGGGAGAGAATGATTTTGTTTAGAAAATTATTTTCCCATTGAGTAAAACACGGAGTTTTGGAGACCCGTTGTCGATAGGACTCATTCGTTCTTAAGAAAGTACATACGTCATTTAGTGATGTAGCAAAAAACTGTGGATTAGTTGTTAGTTTTATCATGGAAGAGAAATAACTCATTAATGTATGTATTGATTGAATTATCGTCACCCCCTAGAGCTTACACGTGGGCGATTTGTGACATGTGTCTTTGTGGAGCATTTTTAGCGCGCACATCCCTCTACCTACAAGGTAGTAATTTTGTTGGAACATTTTTAGCTACATAGGATCTTTAAAAGTTATTTTGGGGAAAGCCAGTATCCTAACCAACCGACTGGGCTCTCCAGCCTTAGTAATAGACCTCAATGCAGTCGGTCCACAATGTTTGAAGCTGTAGAAAAAAAAAAGAAAGGGTTTTTGGCAACTTGTATCCTAATTAATTTTTTTTAAAACAGTCATTTGGCACCTTATCTGTGGCACCAAACACATGGGCTGTGTGTGTGTGTGTGGGGGGGGGGGGGGGGCTAGGACGGTTTTTAAGATCTCGAGATCGGTAAGGGTCCCGCGATCGAGTCCCGGACCACTGAAGTCCAACCGAGTAAATGCGGAGTACGTATGCTCGTTTTTTAAATCTTGTGGGAGCGAAAGTTAAATGTCGGGCGAGTCATTGCGCAGTTTCCACCCTCGGGTACTGTCAAATCCCTGTGGAGTATTTCCTCTCCTTCAGGGACATGGTCTAAAATTCGTAGAGGTGGCGATAGATAGGCAGAGCATCTGTCACTTAAGGTGTGTGCGTGTATGTGTCCCTGTCTTACTTTGACGAAGGTTTATAAACGGGTCTCTGACCAAGCACACAAACTGAAAATATATGGCTACCAAACACATCTTTAGACTGCATCCGAAAATATATGCATATTTATATATTACGTTGCATTAACTGAAGTCAAGGTACATGGGAAAAACCGATTGATTTTGTAGAGAAGTTTCCTTAGCAGGCCACTTTGGCGATGATAGCGAGGTTGATCGCCTAAACTTGTGTAAGGAAATCAGTTTCCTACCCAGACAGAGATCATAGTTAGAGTAATAGAGTGGAAGATCACGATCTTGTATCTCTAAGAGCTAACGACGGGACGAGCGCAAAGAGCTCCCCAGATTGGAGCCCCAATTAAAGTCATGTTGTAGGTCACGTGATCTTCCACTCTAATACTGTAATTACTATCCTCTGTAATTCCTAGCTACCAAGATTCAGGCGATTGACGATCCCGACGCTTTGGACCAAGCGAAGAAGAAAGAGAGAAACCGGTTTTCTGCCGCCAATGTTCGCCAAGCAGACAATATGCGGCGTCCGCCTAATAAAATCAATCGGTTTCTACTCATCCGTGTACTCTTCAATTGTGCCGAAAGAAACCTGCTTATGAACATGTCAGTTTCCATCTTTAAGTGAACAGACTATAGAATTATCTCACCCTCGCCAGTCCCACATCGTGAAATGTCTCGTACAGCATTTCCTCGCCAATCCCAGATCTGCCCGAACGCTGTCCTTTCAGGACCCGGGCAGCGGCGATGGTTGGCAGACTCATTCCGTCGCCAACGATCAGGATGACATTTTTGGCGACATTGTGGTTGTCTCGTCTTGACAAACACACTCTGAATAGAGTCTGGGCCTTCTCGTTATAAGTCTCCCGGTCGCCTATGGAGGAAAAGGATAAATGGTTAGAAAAACTAGTACAAAAAAAACTCCTTCTGCGCTACAGTCCGTTTTATGTTGTTAGCCAAGCGAACCCATTTAAGCTTACTTGACCAACGGCTCTGATGCTTGTGTATATGCCCTGGTAAAGTGTTTAACCTCACGCTGAACCCCCATGTTTAGTTCACAAGGTACTTGGTCCCCATTTTATCGACCTATTGAAGGGATGAAAGGATGAGTCCACATTCGCCCAACATCCGACCCTCGATCCTCGGACACTGTACATGGCAAGTGCGAAGCACTACCACTAAGTCACTGGACCTCAAGTGTAACACCATACTAGTAAACATACCCTATAAGGTAATTTCAAGACTTTATAAACCTAAAAAGTTCTATATGGAATTTTGCGCATGCACAATTTTCCCCAAAACCTCATTAAAACGTCCAACTGGTACTAGAAAAATCTTGTTGAACTTTCGCATGAATAAACACACCAGTCGACAGGTACTACACTCCTTGGCTATCTAAGTTGGGTAAATAGAATTTGCTATGCAGAAGATCCTTCCGCGCATGTAAAGAGTTTCATTAATTATTTGTGTATCCATCGAGAAAGCATGTTTAAAACATTAATTTAATAATTTCGTTTAAGGTCTAACAGATTTGAATATTATTTGGGAAAATTTGGCAATTTTATCAGAAAGAAAAGTGTATTTGGGTGAAATTGCATTCAGATCATTTTGTATGTAAATATTACCTTACAAGAGTTTCCAAGTAACGGACCAACCACGTTTTCCCTCTGTCTTTTTACTCTTTGTTTTTTCCCAAGTTAGGTTGGCAAGGAGTGTAGGAACTGCATAAAAATCGCTTATGGCTACCCTTGATTTTTCTGATAGGCATTTTTAAACCCTTTCAGTCCCAAAAATTTACTACACTACAGAAACATTTGATATTCACAAAATAAGCTTATTTTAGGTCAAATATACGAATTCCATAACAAAAAAAATCCATTTAAATTTTTTTATATGGTTTTTGAATTAAAAAAAACAATGCCAAAATTCTTTAACTGTGGAAAAACATACCACAACGAAATAAAAAATATATATATTACCGAAAAACACTTCGAGTTATATATTTTAATGTATCTGACCATATTATTAAAAAAAATTAGTAATTATTTTATCCGAAATAGTTTAAATTGTGTTTTAAATATGTGGAACTGAAGTGAACTTAATCAAAAATCAGAGAAACGCTTGTTGACTATTTTCTAATAAAAAAAATAGTATTTCTGACTTTCTATTGAATTAAAGTAAAATTTTTTCTGATAGAAACAAAGTGTGAAGAATCGAATGATGTGTGTTTGGATTGTCATGCGGACATAAACATTTTGAAAAAAAAAATATATTGAAAGTGATGATGCCAAATGGCATCACTGGGACTGAAAGGGTTAAAAGAGTTTCTATCACAGTAGCTAACTTTTTGGCTACTTCAACATGGAGAACTCATCCATCCTGCTTTTCTGCAGCTTTTTTTCTTCTTCCAAAATTCTTATCTGATCTGGTTTTTATCTTATCTTTCTCATCTCATTCCTGCTGCTTATTTTTTTAGGCTTCCCGTAGTAAACAATAGATTTTAAATAAAATCAATGTCACCTTGCTAAATGCATTTGATAACCATCATAATTTGGCTTAAGCCACTCTTACGTAACTTTGGGTCAAGTATACATGTTGCTTTTTTAATACATTTCCCTAAAATACAGCATTAGTAAAAATCTATGTATTGTGTAATATTTTAGCGCATGATCTTGTAGCTAAAAACGTGCCCAAAAAAATAAAACATTACGAAAAGTAGTAACTTAAAATAAAGCGCGAAAACTGATAACAAAAGCGTTTTGCACACAAACATGCTTTTGAAGCACAATATTGCATTTATTGTTTATCTTTAAAAAAAAACGTAATGCTATGTAACGTAACTAGTGATTATTATTTTCTTTTTAACCATATGATCGGCTAACTGAAAACATAGTAATTCACTTTCTGATTTTAAAACTGATTTTAATTATGAGGAAAAGGCCTTGGGTCAAGTATGCATCTACTATCCATAGTTTCTTCTCCTCTCCCTTCTTTCTCTCTGCGCCAGCATATTTAATGTTTCCAATTTGACCCAGACAATTCGCCCAGGTTGCGAAAAAGCAGACCCCAGCCTGACCTGTCTGAATCAGTAGAATATTAGCAAACATCCTTCTAACAGGGATATTAGAAATGATTTGTGAATACTTTGCATAGGAATCAAAACACTCATGGTATTCCTGTTTAATTTACAGACTTGTGCAAATGTTTCATTTGACTCAAAGAGTTCTATCTACCTTAAGAGTTTTTCCTCGCCAAGCATTTCAACGTATTCCTATCTCTAGACCGGCCATTTTTATTTGTCTCACCCTGTACAAGTGTGGAGCTAATACTCACCACAATTTTTTCATCCGCTCCTTCTGAGGGGTTTGCAAGCCGAGTCTGCCAATCCAATAGAGACCATCAGCAAAATTGAGTAATCCAATGATATCGATGCCTAGTCTACAAAACCGATTCACAAATTCTACATCGCTATTTAATATTTTTTTTTCATTGAAGGTCAGACGAAAACGGAAAATTTTATATTTTAAAATGGAATGAGTAAATATATAAAAAAAGGGCTTAGCAATGCAAAAGTATTCCTGCGCAGCAGTGGCTTCTCATTCTATTAAAATGGTGCATAATATATTTTGAAGGAATATTTTTGCATTGGTTTGATCGAGGAATTAAAGGGGAAAAAGTGCTGTCGATTGCTACTTACGGCCCTTTTGCAGCACGAATGTATTTAAAAAAAAGCTAACAAGGAAAATTTAGAATTTTATTTGATCGATTTTCACTTTTGACAATCATCATTGTATGTCAGCAGACAAGTGTATTCCATGCTTATTAAATGCAAGACAGGGAAAATTGGTGGTTTAATCACATCACCTGAAAGTAGCTCAGAATTTTGTTTTTAGAGCGGCATACTCCTTTAATCTACAGACGTGGTACTTTTAGTTGGATCCCTTATAAGGCATTGCTAAAAGTAATGCTTCAAATACAAATACAAGATTTGTCGGGACCCAAGCAACAGGCCAGGAGGACCAGCAAGGTGGTCCGAAAATATCCTCTAATATCCCTTACCAGTTTCCAAATAGCTTTAATTCCTTCTTAAAATCTTCCGCGCTTTCTTCAAAATACACAACGTATGGTACTGTGTACATCAATGCGGAAACGTGCTCGTTAAATCTTTGGGTCCCGAAAGTCCTGTGGTCCGGTCATAATGCACTCTATTAAGTAGGCATAGAGAATCTTTAATAAAAGTATTAGAAGTGGAGGTCACGTGACCTATCTACGCTGAACGACGGGACGAAGCATAGGGGCCGCCATCATTAGAGTTCGAGACCAACTTTTTAAAGTGGAAAATGCTTAGAAAAAAATAAATTTAATTCTAAAATATTAAAAAAATAACCATAAAAATACTAGCTGCATTTTGGAATATTTTTAGTGACTCTTAAAAGAACTTGAAACCAGCTTCTAGTATTTTTATAATATTTTATTTTTGTAAATTTTATTAGAATTTAAATTTTATTTTTCGCGTATTCTTTTCGCTTCAATGTGACGGCGATGGCTGCAAGTTGCCATTGTCGCCATCACGATAAAGAAAAAGAATGCTAGTCCAAAAAATAAAATTTTAATGTCTAAAATTACAAAATAAAATATTATAAAAATAACTAGAAAAGCGTTTTTCAAGTTCTTTTAAAGTCCACTGAAAATATTCCAATATGCATCTGGTATATTTGTTATGGTTTTTATTTAATATTTTAGAATTAAATTTTTTTTTCTTAGCATTTTCCACTTTAAACAAGTTGGTCTCGAACTCTAAGATGGCGGCCCCCTAATGGCTCGTCCCGTCGCATCAGTGGGTATTTGACCAATCTAGCTGGACAAGAAGTCGATTTTAAAAACCTAAACATATGAAGAAAAAAATGGTCATTTCTGATAGAACAAATAAATGAGCGCATGTCCGAACAACACTTTTTTTTAATTGGCAGACGACTTTTTACATTCGTAATGGCTAGGTTTACAAGTTCGTTGTGTCAGAAGTGTTTCGGTTTTTATTTTTCTGACGGTTTCGATAAATTCAGACGGTGCTGTAATTATTTTTTATCCTAATTAAAACACGAAAAATGGATTTTTGAGTTTATCTGAATCTAATTCAGCAAGTAAGAATGTATACTTTCCACCAGTTTTAATTAATTTTTAATGTTTTAACTTTTAAGCATATTTAACGTTTGAAAATGTTTCTATTTTTTCATACATCAATTTTCTTCGATTTGATTTACATTTTTAGACAAAAGTTTATATTAGTTCCGCAAAGTTTCCGCTTTGAGTTTTAGCTTTAAAAAAGAAAGTTAGAATCTAAGCTTTAAGAACCTGGTAAAATTTCGTTCTGCGAATTTTTTGCGAATTTGGCGATATAAAAGTAATTTTCCATCATCGTTAGGTATGTGATCTAACAAAGTACGCAACTTCAACCTACTCTCAAACGTTAATTTTTGTTGTAAGGATCATCAAAAGTTATAATCATGAACTAGAAAGAAGTTGTTTTTGCATTATGCAAGTAACTGCATTGAATAACAAAAATGAAAAATTGAATTTTTTAGAAAATTCTCCTTTTTAACTTGATAATTTTTTCCTAACCGATGAGCTCACTCGCTTTTAAAGATTGTTCAAATGTTAACTATATATCAAATTTCTTGTCATAAGCTCAAAAAAAGAAAGATATTTCGCGAAAAACTAGATTGGCTTGAAAGTTTTATTTTTAGTTCCAAAATTGTGAAAGGACAAATGGCGCGTATCAGCGAGGAAATGTCACTGACTCGTGATCGGAGTAAAGAGGAAAAACAAAAGAATTAACGAAAAAAATAAACCGATTGGAAGCGTTTGTTATCCTACACAAACCAAGCTTAAAAAAAGTGGAAAAGAAATGCTTCAATCTAAAGTACTTAAAACACACACACACACACACACTAGAAAAATACAAAACCCTTTGAAGATGATTCACATTAACGATGCACATATCTTTATCATAAGTTCTATCGTTCCTATTTAACTATTTGCTGTGTAAATAATTCAAACATTTGACAAAATCCATTCCAATCTTTCGTCGCCACGATATTGTCGTCCAATAAAATGGTTATGTTTAGTTTGAATTATCATCGAACTAGGGGTAGTTGCGGCCTCTTAAAATAAACGAGCGATTTAACTCAGGCTGAGTAGTCATTTTCCATGTCCTCCATGTAGAAAATAACACTTCCCCTAAGAAGTGGATATCCTTTGTATATAAACTGCGACAGTATCACTTCCACACGAGTGATTTTAACTCAGTCTGGGTAATTTTCACTCATTTCCCAGTGTCGAAAATGTACTTCTCATACAGGATTCACAATCTTTGTTTTAATAGTTAAGTACGAGCCGACACCATGATGGACACCCAACCAAATCGAAGAGCGTGAATCATCAACGCAGCTTCGGGATTTTGTTGATATTTGACGTAAACGCCCTCCACACAGTATGTTAATTTCGCGGGCATTTTTCGTTGCTTCATCAGCCGTGTAGGTCGACAATGTTTAGCAATGCAAGGACAACGAAACTGGTACCTTCCGCATGCAAAGGCGACAGGGTCTATGAGAAAGTCCTCTAACTCCTGGAATGCCCTGATATAATTGTCAACCCTTATATCAGAAATGGGATAATCAATGGCATATAATAAATAGTTTTACATAAAAAAACAATCACTGTTAGTAAGGGGCACCCGTGCAACGCCGGGTTTATCAAGCTAGTGTTGTAAAATGTTGTATTGTACTTATAATACCCGAAATTAACTTAAGATTTCATACATTACTACCAGAAGTGAAAAAAATGTTTTTGTCCAGCTAGATCGGTCAAATACCCCACTGTGCGTCGTTAGCATAGATAGTCACGTGCCCTCCACTCTAATACTTTTAATAGCTTCCATCGTTCGCCATAGCTCACTACGGAGCCGAATAGAGGGGAAAAAAGTGCTAGTTAATATAATTTTGATACTGGAAAATTAAGTACACCCAGGGCAAAAGGCGAGAATCGAATCCCCGCACCGATACAGCGCGTCAGATGCTAGCGTTTACGGCCTGCGATCCAAACCACTCGGCAATCGGGCCCACATGCCAACCCCATACTTGTCTCGTGTTGGTCCATGTGCTGTTGGTAGGTGAGTTCTCTACCCTATATATAAACTCTTTGATTTGACTCATGGACTTTCGAACCACAGCAACAGTTCTGTCTATTGTCTTGTTTCACGTGACGTAATTGTTTTCATGCTCTTTTACGATTTGAATGTCATTGGTGGTTGACACGGTAAGCTACTTACGCCCACTACATTAATTAACCATCAGGACCTTTATTTTAATTCCTGTAGCTGTTGGCACTCAAGACGTCTAACTACGCTACCTCAAACTATTTAGCACTATTGAAATGTTAATTTCATTCCTGTAGAACTGTTGACACTCTCAAAACTTGAAACATGACACTATAGTTAAACTGAGAATATCTGGTACACTTGAGAGATTTTAATAGCAAAAACACTAAATTGAAATTATACTATTGTATTTTATGGTATGCTGCAATATTAGTATAGCTGTATTTAAGACTGCTAATATTCTAACTACTCGTACATATGCTGTAAATACTATGTAATTATAAACCAAATTAATAATTGGACATTTCTTGTACACTCTTAAAACAAACGAGTGAATTCCACTCCTATATTTAGAAGTGATTTTCGACACTGATAAGGAGTGAAATTAACTCTTTAATCGCTCGTAATTCCGCTAATCGCATAATAGCATTTAAATTCGCTTGTTTGTTGTTAGATTGTTGTATGTTTAATAAAACAAAGTGTGAACATCCTCATATAGGGGAAGTGCATTTTCGACCCGACGAAAGGAAGTGACAATTAACTAAGACTGAGTAAAATCGACTCGTTATTTTAAGGTGTATATAATTATTAACTTAATAACATTTCTAGGGTTGATCTACACTCTTAAATACAAACGGTGAATTTAAACATAGTCGGATGTTAATTTTCACTTTTTCACGTTGGTCGAAAATGCCTTATCGTATGGGAGTGGATTTAACCCTATTGTTTAGTTTTAAAATACGACCTAGGATCACTCCGCAAACGCGTGATTCTAACTCAGTCTGAGTAAATTTTTCTCTCCCTTTCCAGTGTCGAAACGCACTTATCCTAAAGGAGTGTAGAAGATTTTTGTATTAATAAAAATTATAATTTAGTGTGAAATCAATTATACAAATGGTTTCGGGTATGTACCTTATACCTCTGGGAGCGTATTGGGATTAAAGCAATTTCGCGGAAAAAATGGCTCTACTCTTAAACATGATATAGATTATTTTTAGGTAATCTTGGTTGTCATTCTTAATATGTCGCTTCACAATCCAAACTTGATAAAAAGGTTCTCAAGTGCGTTGGTTACTTGACTACCACTCGGTGCGTGTGGCCGCTTATAGGGACTCACTTGAGAGCGTGCTTAATAGGAAAAGAACTAAATGCAAATCTATGATATACTGGCGGTCTGGGATATGACACACCCGTGCATACGCTGGGTTTATAAAAGTATTATTGTGTAAAGGGTTTAATTTTACAATTTTCTTAATATCCTACACTCTAAAACAAAAGAGTGAAATCCACTTCCTTTAGGAGAAGTGCATTTTCGACTCGGAAAAGGATGTCAAAATTAATCAGACTGAGTTAAAATCACTCGTTTGGATGTGTTTCTGTCGAGGTTTAACTTAACAATGTATTTGAAACCATCCTATAGGGGAAGTATTTTGTTTAAGTGCATTTTCGACTCTGGAATGAGTGAAAATTAATCCAGACTGAGTTAAAAATTTTTTTTTTTTACTTTTTGCTCATTTGTTTTAGAATGTAAGCTTGCTTATAATAAATACTCACCATTTACTTGGAGTAGTAAAGTTATATAAGGGTAAAAGGGGGAACACCGTATCTTGGCTGAAACGCATGAGTTGGCAGTTAGTCTATGTCCACTTGAATTTACCTAATTAAAAAAAAGATGAATAAATTTAAATCAATATCAGTATCAGTATTCAGTTGGCTTGGGACGCCAATATTGCAGTCATTAGAGAAAAAATCAGTCATTGCTAAATGTAGCCATTATATATTTTTTGAAAACTTGATTCTATTTTATGATTAAAAAAAAAACTGTTACGATTCAAAAAATTATATTGTAACATATTTTTAAAAAAATGAAAATGTAAATATTGCATTTTATGAGCGTATAACGTTGCTGAAAATGTTAGAGCAACGTGATTGTTTAACCCGTTGCACCATGTTGAAGATGAATTAACACATCTGTTAAGTGCATTAAACGACGGATGGCAAAGAAATTGTGCCAACGCGAAAATTTATTTTCTGTTATGTTTATATGTAACTAAACAAAATACAGATAAATGAAGACAATAGTCCGTCCTTAGCAATTTATCTATAGAGCCAATAAAGTTAAAACGGAAGGGGAACTCAATAAAATACATTTTTAATCGGGAATAAAGGTGTTAATGGTGGTTTACGAATCGGTTGTTATATTGGGGGGAATAATGATAAGTAATGCTGTAGCTTTCCTATGTTCTCACCCCTGCATGGCCCACGTATCTTATAAAAATCTGAGATCTCGTTACATCCCGTTTCAACGTCCTATTCGGAGAGCTTATTTTTACGAAGATAGTTAAAGACTTGTTCTCTTAAGCCAGGTAATCCGATTCACGCTGTAGATATGCGTAGCTGGATTTTGTGACATAACATGTCACTTAGTACGCATGCGCGCTTTGGTCAAAGCTGTACCTTCTGAGCTGGATTTTTGGAATCTTTACCAAGCGATATCAAAGCTGTAAATTGATTGGCTGTATGAGCAAGTATAAGAGGTCATTTTAGTTTTTAATTTGTCCGTGGTTTTTAACTTAATATTCTTGTTTGTTTACTTTTTATTGAGAGAAATGCCCATTAAGTCAAGGGAAACTTCATCCACGTAGATACAGCAAATTGAGACGTCACAAAATCCAGAATACAGCATAGCTTACAGCGTGACTGGTATTACTGGCATTACGGGTTGACCATGGCTTTTCAAGTTACAGTTTCGTTCTTCTTCGGAACAGATGCACTCCGCAGTCGAAAAGGAGGGAAAAAGGACGTCACGTCGTGTTTTAAGGATCTGTTACATCACGTTTTTCGTCCTGTTCGGAGAGTTATTGTACGAAGAAGAACAAACCTTGTTCGCATACGGTTGACCATGTTTTTCAAGTTCGAACAGTTTCGTTCTTCTTCGGAATAGATGAACACTCCGAAACAGGAGGGAAAACGCGACGTCACGTCGAGTTTTAATTTGTCAGAAGTAAGTAGCTCCGTGATCCCTGATGTACTTTCAAACACGTGTTTTTATGATTATTTAAAAGTAAATTTCGTAATTTCTTTTAGTCTATAATAATAATAAAAAAAAGAGTCTGTCTGTCGGTGTGTATGTCTGTGGATCGCAAAAGACCTACTTAGACTGCTCTAAAAAATTCGAAATTTTTAATATAGATTCCTTTTAATACCTACGTGTCCACCTGAGGCTTAGTTTTTTCACATTTGATTGTGATTTTTAATTAATATAATTAGTTTAAAGAAAAACGTCATCCACGTGGGATTGCGGGACCATAACAGGGCATGAAAACACATGGACCGGGCCGAAACGGGGGCTTGACGCCATTCTCTATTGGTTTGATTAATTGAGTTTGGTTGAGATATGCGCTCGCCCTAAGAGCTTCATCCTCTATTAGTGTTTGCTTTTTTAAGTGTGCATGCGCCAACACGAATTTAATTTTGTGATGATTTTGAGTGTATTTTCACAAGGTAAGCATGCCTCTAGATGGACCATACTGCTAGTATTTAATAAGTAATTGGTAGTTTTCGAAATGAGAGAGGAAGTTTTCTTTTTTTTTATTAGAGTATTTTAAAGAGACTGAATTCGCAGTTTTACACCTCTATTATTAAACTTAAGAGTTTTAAAAAAATATTGAAAGTTTTTTTTTTATTATTTTTGGAATGAATATAAAGAAGCAAAAAAAAAATATTTAAACTGATAAAAAATTAATTGTAAATATTGCTAAAATTTAGAAATGTTACAGTTTGGATATCAGCTTCTAAAAAAATAGCTAACTTTCGAAAGAAAGAAAAACATCAATGATTAAGAAATAAACTCGCAGCAAATCTTAAGAATTGATTGCTTAAAAAGTATTATAGAGAAATATAATTTTTTTCCCTTTTAAATAAGTTTCTCTAATCTCTTTAAGATTTTAAACGGCAGTAAAACAATTAGGCAAAACATTAATTTAAAAATCATAGTAATAATCAAGCATACTTACGAACACATTAAAAATTTGCAATAATTCATTATAAATGCAGTTATTACCTAATAATTTTCCTAAGAATTCGAAGAAAACAACCTACTCCAAAAAAAAAAAATTGTGTAGTATGTGTCAGTCTTGTTTTCTGCTATTCAATATAAAGTCTTACAAGAACCACCGAAAGCCAAGAAACCTTAGATATATTCTCTACCCCTTCTTAATAGAGATCGATTTAAAATCGTCAAAACAACTTTAAAAGCTTACTAAGTAGTTTCTTCAAACAATTGTTTTTTGGTCTTAAGGGGGAATGGACGCGCAGGACTGGGGGTCTCCAAACTCAAGTGCCTCAATGTTAATCCAATGGGAAAAAATTATTTTCGCTGCCACATTTCTCCGGCTGTATTGAATATTTTTACAAGCGGATTTTTTTATGTGATAAAATGTAGCTGACTTACAGGTCCCGACAATCCCACTTTTTGAAATTAGTACGAATATTTTTTTTTAATATTCAATAAATTATTTTACACAAAATATTCGAAGCAATTTCAAAAAGTGGGAAGATAGAGACCTGCAAGTCAGCTACATTTATCACATAAAAAATCCGCTTGTAAAAATATTCAATACAGCCGGAGAAATGTGGCAAAGAAAATAGTTTTTTCCCCATTGGATTAACATTGAGGCACTTGAGTTTGGAGACCCCCGGTCCTGCTCGCCCATTCCCCCTTAACATTTAGAGAGTAGCTTTAATTTTAGTAACTACCATTTCAGCATTTTTTATACAGATATAAGTTGAAACTTTTTTGCTTTTATGCTACGCATTAAAGCAAAATGAATGAAAACTATTTTTATTACCTACCTAATTTATATATTTTAGAAGTGCCAAACATTTAAAAAAATAGTTTAAATAAATTGTTCTATAATATCTTTAATGTTTTTCCTTCATAGAGTTACTAATATTTCTTTGGTAAATTAGCATCACTCAACTTATTGTATTTTATAAGTAGTAGAGCTTCCTCTTAACCGGATTTCGTTTAATCGTATCTCCACTTAACCAGCCGAATTTTTTTATCCTCAAAATGAAAAAATTTGCTAAAAATGATTTGTTTTGTTATCGATGCCCCATCAATATGATGTTGGGAAAAACTATGTTTCAAGTTCCTCATTTTCCACTCTTCAACAACAAAAAAAGTTATGGATTTTTTTAATGTTATGTTTGAATAAATTGAACAAAGTAGTGCATTCCGTTAATTGTGTATTTATTTATAAGGTAAAAATGCCATCAACGAAAAAAGTGCAATCAAATGTATATCTAAACCTTCATTAATTTCACTTTTCCGGTTTAATACCACATTATCTTTTTAATGATTTGAATAAAATAAAATGCAATTTTTTATTTATTTCGTTGTTTTTCCTTAACCACAAGACATTTGCGAATAGGCCGCCTTATCCAGCATCTCTTTCGGATGATACGAAATTACTGAAATACTTGGCTTGAAACCACCTATGTTTAATTGGCTCGGTATTTATTTTTACTCCTTTCGTTAGTTAAGTTTTTCAACAATAAAATAATTTTAATTTCTTTAAAAATACTTCACTGAAGTAAATTTAAACTTAAAAACATTAATTTACTTACCTTAATAAAACAGGTATCCAATATCGATTCGACAATTACCATCTAGTCAAACATTCTTAATTAAAACAATCCAATTTCAACCATATGAAACTTAAATTCTTCATTCTCTCTATTCATCGCAGAGTTTAAACCTTTAAAACTAGCTCTTCCTTCAAAGAATATTAAGTATCAAAGAAATAATAACCAACAAAAATACTTTCTCTGCGTGTGACCAGAGATTAAAAACAACACAAGCAAAGTTGTTCCTTCGCTTAGCTAGGTCAGGAACAGAAGAGACAGTCACTTTGACGAAGAGAGGCATTTGACTTGTTTTTCTTATTTTTTTTTAGTTGATCATCTGTCGGCGAAATCGCGCACTCACAACTTCTTTCACGCTCTTCTTTTTCCTTTGGTATTTTCGAAGGATGTTTTAGATTTACATTTGGAGTTTCTCCTCTTAAAAATAGAAGTCCCTTTAATTTTAGCCATTCTTCATCTTTATTGGATCAGTTAAGCTTATCAACATTTTGATTTCCGTGGCAGAAAATTTATTAATATTTCTCTTTCTTTTTGAGATGCTCGTCAACTGTGGTTACAACTTCCTCCAAGCTCTTCTATTTCTTTAAGTTGAAGATGTTTTATGTTTGGAGTTTTTGCGCTTAAAAAAAGTAACTATACCTGTAATTTTAGCCATACCTCATCTTAATTGGATTAACTGAGTTTATCAACATTTTGATTTCCATGGCAGAGAAAAATTATTAATACATAGTTCGCTTTCTTTTTGAGTGTGGTTACAACTTCTTTCAAGCTCTTTTTTCTCTTTTTTTTAGTGGAAGGGTGTTTTATGTTTGGAGTTTTTGCGCTTAAAAAAAGTAACCATACCTACAATTTTAGCCACCCCTCATCTTAATTGGATTAACTAAGTTTATCAACATTTTGATTTCCATGGCAGAGAAAAATTATTAATACATAGTTCGCTTTCTTTTTGAGTGTGGTTACAACTTCTTTCAAGCTCTTTTTTTTCTCTTTTTTTTAGTGGAAGGGTGTTTTATGTTTGGAGTTTTTGCGCTTAAAAAAAGTAACCATACCTACAATTTTAGCCACCCCTCATCTTAATTGGATTAACTAAGTTTATCAACATTTTGATTTCCATGGCAGAGAAAAATTATTAATACATAGTTCGCTTTCTTTTTGAGTGTGGTTACAACTTCTTTCAAGCTCTTTTTTTCTCTTTTTTTTAGTGGAAGGGTGTTTTATGTTTGGAGTTTTTGCGCTTAAAAAAAGTAACCACACCTACAATTTTAGCCATACCTCATCTTAATTGGATTAACTGAGTTTTATCAACATTTTGATTTCCATGACAGAGAAAAATTATTAATACATAGTTCGCTTTCTTTTTGAGTGTGGTTACAACTTCTTTCAAGCTCTTTTTTTCTCTTTTTTTTAGTGGAAGGGTGTTTTATGTTTGGAGTTTTTGCGCTTAAAAAAAGTAACCATACCTACAATTTTAGCCACCCCTCATCTTAATTGGATTAACTAAGTTTATCAACATTTTGATTTCTCTTTGAGATGATCGTCAACTGTGGTTGCAACTTCTTTCAAGCTCTTTTTTTCTCTAGTTTTAGTTTAAATTTGTTTTAGGTTTGAAGGTTTTGATCTTAAAAATAGAAGTCCCTTTAATTTTAGCCGTTCCTCATCTTAATTGGATCAATTAAGCATATCAACATTTTGATTTCCATGGCAGAAAATTTATTTATTATATATCTCATTATTTTTTAGAAGTTCGGAAACTGCAGGTACAACTCTTCCAAGCTCTTCTTTCTCTTTAAGTATTTTCGAAGGATGTTTAGGGATTGAAGTTTTTGCGTTTAACGAAAAATGTCTCCAATCCTTTAATTTTTAGCCATTCCTCATCTTATTTCGCATCAACTAAGTTTATCAACGTTTTGATTGCCATGACAGAAAAAAATATTAGCCTTTCTCTTTCACAACATCTAACAAGCTCTTCTTTCTCCTTTATTATTTTAAAGGATGTTTCCAGCTTGGAGTTTTTGCACTTAAAAAGCCACCAAACCTATTTTTAGTCATTTCTCACAGTAATTGGGTCAACTTTTTTTAAAGGCAGAAAAATTCTTAAATTTTCACTGTCTTTTTAAGATGATCGTCAATTTTTTACGACATTTTCTAAGATCTTCTTTCTCCTGTAGTTTGAAGGATGCTTTGTGTTTTAATGTGCTAATGAGTCGCTGCAGTTTAAAGAAAAGTTACTACCCGGAGTTGTTTGAGTAGTTATTCATCTCAGTTTATCATTATACATCATTTTTTTTAAAACTCATTTGAAGGATGCTTAGATCTTCAAGTGTTTTTAATAGTGTGTATTTTGCTGGTCAAAAATATAATTTGTCACACACGTTAATTTTGGAATGTTGTTCATCCTAAATGAATCAATTAGGTTAATAAACTTTGCGTGTTAAATGAAAAAAGAAATAATAATTTTATTTAAAAATTTGCATCCTGGGGGTTTATCATTTGTCGGCAAATCGCGCAGTTACAACATCTTCCAAACTCTTATTTCTTCTTCAATATTTTGAAAGGTACGTTTAAATTCATATTCAGAAATTATCTACAACTTGGCATAAAATACATGAGAAGGTTCAAGACGAAAACGACGTAGATTTTGGCTCATATTGTTTATTCTGTAGAGAGTTGTATGTTGGTTGGTTTTTAGACATAAATATTCAGGCTTGTGTGCTTGGTCAGAGACCCGCTTATGAACCTTCGTCAAGTAAGACAGACACAACACACACATAAGTGGTCCATCTATAATTTTTAGGTTAGGTTTGAATTATCGTCGCACTAGAGCTACACGAGGGCTATTGGCGACGGGCGTCGTATTTTAAAACCACAGTCAGGTGACTATAATTTTTAGAAACAGAGGCCAACTAGAGGATCCCCAGAATTGACTTGTCACCCCCAGAAGTATTGATTTGGTATGCGAACTTGGAAGACTTTTTGACCACGACGGATTTAACTTGCACCAGTCACCATTAATGTACACGGGGTCTTCGGAAGGCAGCGGGACTCGAACTCGCATCCTTAGGGATGACAGTCCAAGACCTTACCAACCAAGTTGTATGTTTTGGTGGTAGTAACACATCAGGTCCACCTTCTTCAGAATTGTACATAACTTAACCCTTAATGCATACTGTTACCGTTTGGTAACAAGTAACATAATCCACTTTATTCTATTAAAGTGAGCTCCTCCTAGACAAATCTGTGTTTTTTTCATCTATTACATTTCATTTTAAAGTTTTAGAGTTTAAAGAGTGAGTTTATTAACTTTTGTGAAATTACGCTTTTGGCAGTATTCAAAGAATAATAATATTAGTACAAAATACTAATAAATTGTTTCGAAAAATTAATCGTAGTTAAAAAGGGTTATTTTGAAATATTTTTAGTAGTTTTCTAGTCATTATTTTCAAAATTGGAATTTTGCAGTTGGTTTTTGTCACATGGAAAAATTTTTAAAAATTGAAATTATTTAAATTCTAATGCAGTTAAATTTTTTTAGTATTTTTCCCATAATGTGTGAGTATTAAAGAT